>PVIR01000933.1:0-82500 GCA_004026965.1 Petromus typicus | reverse complement strand
CCTTCCCCAGTATGGGTGTGCTGAACCTACCTGACTTAACTCTTTCTGAGTTTTTCTGCACAGAGAGCCCTTGAAAGTCCAGAGACAGGGGAAACTCTCATTCTTCTCTGAAAGGACACACATCCTCGCAGACGTGCAAGGTTGTAAAGGCAACTGGACAGCAGCTGACTTGCCCAGGGCAAGAGCACGGGTAAGGTTACGGAATGATTTAGCAGGGGCAGTTGGGGGATTCAAGCAGATTTGCAACCCATTTTTATAAATGCTAAGGGCTTTGAAAAGAGCCAGAATAGCCCCATGATTCTCCAGGAGGGCAGTGAGGTTTCTGAACTATACCTTGTGACTACACTGGCAACTGGCTGCAGAGTACTTCTGCAGTCCTTTTCTTGGCTTCATCTGTGCCTATGTATTTCACTGTGATTTCTGAGGGAGAGCCCTGTGCAGGCAGACAGCAGGACTTCTGTGCATTCTGAGTATTTGCAGGCTTGGAGGCAGCCTCGTCCTATCGTATGGAATACACTAATAGGATTCCGTCTTTCACACGAAGTCTGATGAGGGTCTATGCTGTGAGTTGAGCTGCAGCTAACTGATGACATAATGCTATGTTTTGTAGCTATTTATTTAGTCATCCGTTGCAGATTTGGACTTAGCCGTTTTCTTTCTGTAATTCAGAGCCAGCGGCACTTTTATAGGTCTCAGATACATATGCTGGTTCCTCATCAGCCCCTGCCCCTTTAGCCAAGTGTGCACTTGCCACAGCTCATAGGCAAACCTGGCCAGTTCATGGTACAGAACCAGCAGGGAAGTACAATGGATCCGGTGGCCACCACATGCTCTGCCCTTGACTCAAAAACACAGTAACTCCCCTATTCTCTCCTAAAGGCCCCCTATATCCTTCTTGTGTGCAGATGGCCAAAAAAAGGGAAAAAAAATTGACCAGACACACTTTCACTGCAGCTGAATGCCTGGAAAGGCATATGTTTGAAGATTTCTCCCAAATCTAGACAACAGTTCACACTCCAAGACCTTTCCACTGGCGGCAGGTGCAAGCCCTTGCTAGATTACAGCCCTTATCACAGACAAAAACATTTATAGCACTTCTCAAAAACCACACATATATGCAAAGATGAGCTTATCATTTTCAAAACTCAGCTTTTGTTTCTAGAAGAAAACAAAAAGAGAAGGTAGGTAAACCTATGTGTGTTTCATTAGATTCTAATTCTTACAATGGTGTTTCTTAAAATGTTTATATTTTATAAAATGTCTCCTTCAAGCTATTTATGGTTATAGGATAAATGTCAAATATTTTTTTAAGTGCTCATTTGATTTTTATGTTGCTAGTTAATAAATGAAACTTTTCACCGATCTGAGTCATTCTGTTTGTCACTGTTGTTCCGCTGCCCACCAGCCACTACTGGGGCTGTTCTCTGAAGAGGGGACTCTGCAGTTGGGCAGGCTGGGGGCAGCCAGACAAAAACAGTCTGCCCACCGGTCCTGCTCTGAAATGACCACTAGACACAATTAATCAGCATCTTGCACCATTGTGGGTACATAAAGGCCATCTTTCCACCCACAGTCCCTGCTCCCCGCCAGCACTGAGGTGCTCAGTTACATTCAACACAAGCTAATTCACTTATCCTCAACAAGTGGGCTATTGATTTTTGCCTGTTTCAGAACAGCCTGGGGCTTTCTGAATGACAATAGCATCCCCTGTTTGAAAAAAAAAAAAAAAAAAAAAGGATTCCTGGAAATGTCCTTTCACTCCTAGGGAGGCAGGCTTCACTTTTGTCTGGACCCATTCACACACTTTACTCTGCGCCTAATTGTCCCAGTGCAAGTCTTTTCACCTTTTCAGAATCTTGCAGATTTCTTGCCCCTCAGCTAAGAGGTCACAGGATTTGCTTCTGTTGTGCAGGGCAAACAGGAAAAGAGGGAGAGAGATTCCCCACAGAGTAGGATCCTAATGTTGAACATCTTTTTGTTGCTCTTTGGATAATCAACTTGTGAGAAACAACCCCTTGATCAAATTTTCCATAAGGCATAAAAGGAAATCTTAAGTAACCATTAAATTGTACTTGTATATATTTATGGTCAATAGCATAATTTATATAAAGGCAAAGTAAAAGAGAAATTATTTTTAAAACTACACAAAAATTGAAGCATGCTGTACTTTTTGAATGACTACACAGTATTTAATAAGAGGAAGACTACAATATAAGAGGCAGTTTGGCTGGAAAACAACACTCTGAGTTATGCTATTACATAAAGGTTTAATAATAGCTCAGCAGTCAAATCTGGAGTTTGTTACCAAAGCTATGATGATTGGTTGTACACTGTTACTTTGACGACCATGAATTCCAAGTGTCAGGTGAAGAATACCCTTCATTTGTGGGGACATCACTCTCAGAAGAATGTGCCCCCTAACCAGTGTTGCTGCTGACAGAGCAAACAGGGGCTACAAGTTCAGCTCAGTGTCAGGCCACTGTGTGTTGGGAACGAGTTTGATTTGGGGGCTTCCCCACTCAAAGGATCTGGGTTCAAATATGAGGGACTGTACAACAGGTGCTGAGAAGAACAGCAATAAGCAGCCTGTTCTCCTGAAGGAGGCTTCAGGGTAACCACAGAATGCCCCGACTCCTGCATCACAGCATCGTCCTGTGGCCTTGATGACGAGCAAAGACAGCTGGTGATATGCTTCTGTCCAGGACACGGAACACAGCAGAGACCAGGACTGGGCTTTCCAAGCTCAGGTGGGAGCTGTGATTCGGGAGGCGCTACCTCTAATTTAAAGGCTTTGGTAGTTAATGAGCTTGGTTTAGAAAAGATGAGCACTGGGTGGTTTTGAGACTCGGAATCCTCTGCATTTGGCACACAAGTGTAGAAAATTGGCTGCCCTTTTTTATTGCATCTAAGGGAAGAAAAAAGCTCTGTGGAGTCGCCTGCCTCCTCTCAGTGAGAACAGGAAAGTGAGGGTGGCCTGGACATGAGCCCGGGCTTTGTGTTCTGCACCTGCTGTATTTTTCTTGAGGCGAGGGTCTGAGAAGGCCAAGTCGCCAAGTATCAGTTACATAGTGTCTGCCCGCGCGGGACACACCTGGAGGAAGATGAGGCGGCAGGAGCTTGGAGAGACCAGGCTAACATTTCAAAACAACCAGAGAACAATGAAGTATCCAGTATCATCAGGAGGCAAAGGCACCGGATGCAGACACTTCAGACATTCCTAGACTGCCAGAGTTCAGAGTCCACGAGAACTAGAAAGAAAAGAAGACGACTGGGCTGACAGAGACCTGTCAACTTTTATTTTACCAATTAAAGCCCCGAAGAAGAAGAAAATGAAATCAGGGTTCCCCTGAAAAAATGAAAGCATGGAAAGAAGAGTGAGGGGAAGGAAGGTAGGAAGGAAGGGAAATAATAACTGCCACTTTCTGTCATCATCATTAAAGAAGATATTTAATACTGAAGAAAAAAAGTTGTAATCCTAAAGGAAATAGTTTAAAAATTGATACATTGTAGTTTTTAAACATTCATTAAAATAGATACAATGTAGTTTATTTTAAAACTCATTCATGAGCCGGGGATTTAGCTTAGTGGTTCCAGAGCCTGTCTTGCAAGCGCAAGGGCCTGGGTTTGATTCCCCGGTAACCACATACAATATTGGGCGTGGAGACTCACGCCCAGCAGCAATCAGTACCACATACCATAGTACCAGGTGTGGTGGCTCACGCCTGTAATCCCAGCACTTGGGAGGCAGAGGCAGTAAGATTGCTGTGATGTGAGTTTGAGGCTGAGTTCAAGGCCAGCCTGAATGACAAAGCAAGACTCTGTCTCAAAAACAAAACAAACAAACAAACAAAAAAACCAAACCACTCACACACACAAAAAACTCATTCATTTATATATGTATTTTTTTTCTTTTTGTAAGAGTGGTGACAACTTTGTCACAGGTGAGCCTCTGGGATGCGACGACACAGTTCTCTCTGGTTTGAACATGTGTCCTCTCCTAGCACCACCCTGGCACCGGGGCTTTGGGAGCACCTGCTGGATAAATGAGGACCTGTATTTACAGCTGGGGAAAGGGTTTCTGTGGCCTGGAGGGCAAGGATGACATCCAGGGCAAGTGGCACTGGTATGGAGGACAAAGGGACAAAGGACACTACAAAATGCTCCGTCATTTGCAGTACATGAGCAGAAAAGGATTCTGGCCTGTGCAGATGCAAAACATATAAATGCTTGCATTTTCATGATTTGGGTTTTAATTGATCTTTCCATACTGAAGTTTGAACCCAGGGACTTCAGACTGAGCTGTGTCACCAGCCCTAAAAAATATGTAATTTTGAGACAGGGCCTTACTAACTCACTTGAATTCGTGACTTTTTTACCTCAGCCTCCAAGAGTGCTGCAATTTTAAGTGCACATGTTCATGCCTGGCTTTCGGTCCTCCTTTTGGAGGAAATCTGCCACTGTTCCGTCAGACATTGTATGTCACTATTCCAACCCTCCAGGGCCCAAGAAGATGAGCAACAGAGTGTCTCTTTCTACTTCTTCTCAGGGGATCAACTCCCTCCTGGGCCCAATGTGTCTACCGAGGTAAATTCTTTCCTGACCACAAAAGTGGAATTCAAGTGATCCAGGTGAGGATGGAGAGGGGACAGGATTCGGGTTAGGCCTGAGCTGTAATGGCCATCTCTCCTGGTCACCTGCTGGTGACCTCAGTGGGGACATAAACTTGACTACAGATTCTCATATATGCAATGAAAACAACAGCAGCACCTCTCTCCTTGAGGCAGAGAGGCATCAGGAGGTGATGCGCTGACATCAAACACAAGGCACAGAGCAAGGCCCAAGGAGTAGGGTGGGGATCAACACTTAGTGCACTGCAGCTAAAGAGGGAAAGAGAAGAAAACAGCACTTCTTATGGTGGCAGGTAGATGGCAGTGGTCTGGAATGAAGGGTGGCATCCTTCCCTCTTCTCTTTCCAAGGCCACCTAGCTACCTGCACGGCCCTCACTGGCCAAGGTTATACAGCTTCTCCCTGCTCCGACCTCTGCTTCTCGGGACCAAACTGACTACTCCACCTCCACCCTGCCCTCAGGCTCTGAGCACATGCTGGGGGCCGGCCAAGTACAGAGCTTGAAATCTTGCTGAATCCAAGAAGACAGACGGGTTCTCATCAGTGAGACAAAGGGCCCGTGAGAGAAAGCACGCTGATGGGAAAACGGAGACTAACTCTCGGCGTAAGACCAGCCAAGCTATGTGCCTCAGGAAACCACTTCATTTCTGGGAGCCTCCATCTTCTCATCTGTAAAATGTGTATCATTCAGTGCTAAGAATACAGTAAACTGGTCATTACTGAACTATAACTTACTATTATTATTTTCACTATTATTACCATGACCATTATCATAACTGAGTATCTCCTGAAAAAGCTGGCAGGAAAGACAAGTCTGCCTTCGATCTCAATTTATCTTTTGGAGGTAAGGAGTTGACAGAGAACAAGATGCTTTTCACTACTGAACCAATAAGATCTACCCAGAAGGGAACATGATAATAAAATATGAATGGGGAAATCCCTAAGAAACAAGTATCTCCCACACTCCTCTATAATCTGACAAAATAGTGATTCTGTCAGCGTGATTAGCACAAACCAGTGTATTAAGCCCAAAGGAATCATTTTAAAATAAGATTCTAATTTCAGGAACCTAAGGAAGTCTGCATTTTAATAAGATATTTCATTGTATCCCAAATACAAAACCATTGTTTGCCTGACTCTATAATTTATTGTTAGACAGACACTGTGCTATTACTGTAGCAAAATGAAACATGCAATGATTTCACTAATAAAACAATTGGATCATAAGGCAAAGTGGGGCTTGGCGGTTTAAACACAGCGGAATACCCCTGAGTGGAGATCTGCATACTCTAACACTCCCAGCTGGAATTCCACCTTTCTCTACCCTTCCACAGAGAAAATCATTGAAATAGCCTGCTAACAATACCATGACTGTCTCCCTAACTTAATCCTTTGTTCCTACCAAAGAAAAGACGGCTGCTGATTATGAATATTCCACTCTACAATTTCCATCAATTAATATACTACCGTGTTCTTATTATGGTATTAATAGCTTCTTGATTTACATTAGAAAGTATATATTTTACACCTTGGGTAAAGCTATTTCTTTCCCTTTGACAGAAAGTGCTTATGTAAAAAGAACTTACAATTTGGAAAACGGAGGTGGGGGGATGAGTGTGTGCCCATAATTGCTTGGAAAAAATACAGTCCACTCTCTTTACTGCTCTCTGCTAGGGGATTTTCGCTCCACAGTCAAGGAAAGCAAGACAGCTCCCAAATCTTTGTGTCCCTCTCCCTTTTCCCCTGGGGATAAACCCTGGCCAGGATGTCCAGAGAACCCAGAGTTGCACTTTGCCTTTTGTGAACACCCCAACAGACATGGAGGGGCTCAGGAGGGCGGAGGTGTGGATGGGAAAGGAATGTGGCTGCAGAAGAACAAATGGCTTTGTGTGAGTGGGGTGAGGCTCAGCCCAGCCTGTCTCCACGCCTGCCCTTAGGTCCTGAGGCCACTTCTGTAAAATCAGAGCATTCACACGCCCTACTGTGCATCCAGACTATTCGGTGGTGCCTTAGGCAGTGCTTCTTTTGGTGGCAAGTGGGTGGCAGTGGTCTGCAAAGAAGGGTGTCATCTGCCCCCTCCCCTGTGTGTCCTGAGTTGCAGAGCAGAGAGCTCTGAGTCACCTCACAGTGACAGCCCTGTGGTCAACCTTGGCTTCAAAGGACTGAATGTGGTGGCTGTTCAGAGGAGTTCAGATCCAGGACTGTCCAGTTCCTACGTGCAGAGCTACAGCTCACCTGAGTCTACAGAAGACAGAACTGGTCCTGCCCATGACCAGCTCTTCACCAGTACAGGCTGAAGCTGCACAAGTCATGATACCAGTTTCTAATGGATGTTATCTGCTGCCACCTGCCCTGTTCCCAAGCCCAGGGCATGGATGGTTAGCCCACAGAGGACTGGAAAACATGAACTAGTGGCCAGTACGTAACATGCAGATGACTTCCGACGCAAACTCTGAGTCCCTGTTTCTTGCTCTCTCATTCTCCCTCCTCCCCCTCACACTTGGGCACTGTACATGCTCAGTGTATACTCCATGCTCTGCCATCCAACTACTCCACCAGCCTGTTTCTCTTATAAAACTAGCTGAACAAAAAGGAACTGGAGCTGGGGCGCTGTTACACTTATCTGGGCTCCCCTCCAGGTTTTCAGGGCCTGGAAGAGGCCCACCTCTGTTAGTGAACCTGCTGACATCTCTGCCCAGATTGCCTGTGGTCCTAAAAACCCTGCTGTGGCTCAGCCACTGTCACTTATTCTCTGTAGCTTATGTGCAGGACCCAGTGTCTAGGGACTGAGTTCCCTCAAGAGACTCAAGAACCTCCGGATAGCACGGGAAGTGTGTCCACTCTATCCCACTGCCCATGCCGCCCCTCCTAATTCAGTGGGGAGATCCCTTTGGGCACCTGCAACATTGGGGGCTGCTCTGAGACTCACAGGCATATGCTGATGGACAGGCTGTGTTTCGCTGCATTTCTTACAACACTATGTCAAGCACGATTAAGTGTCGAGGCCTGGAGAACACATGGATGCTGTGTCTACACATGACCAGTGCAAGCCAGAGCTGTCCACAGGGCCAGTTTAGTGAAAAACATCAGTCAGAGGGGCTGTGTGATTGAACTGACAGCCAATTCCCCAGCCAGGGCAAGCAGCCTTGGGCTATGGCGGGCTTGGGCAGCCAGCCCTTTGGTTCCTTCCCATTTAAAGCACTTTGCAGAGTCTCGAGCCCAAGGTAGAGACTCAGTTCAATGTCTGTGGATTGATTGATTAATTTAAAGCCCCTGAGAAATCCTGCAGGTTCACAGATAAAGCTAGATGAGCTGAGAATTTTTCTGTCTTCCTCAAAAGGAAAATATTCAAGAAGCAGCCCCCTAATTGGAGATGATTTACATTTCTGTCTTGATCTCACAACTGGAGGAGGGGGTGAGTCTCCTCCAGCAGCCACTGGAGCCTGGACAGAGCAGCAGAGAGCTGCAGCTGGACTCTGGGCCCTCCCCTGACACCCTGTCATGCACAGGCTTCTGTGTGCCCCACGTGTGGCCTGGTGTCCAGACTTTAAGGTCTGACCAAGCTGCACTTCAACTCTGCCCCTTGCCCACTGCCTGGACAAGTCACTGAAATTTCTGTGCCTCAGTTATCATTTTGAGAAACAGGGACTGAAGTGAGCTACTAAGGTCAAATGCATACCCAGCACAGGTTCAGCCTCAATGCTCCATAAAAAGTATTAATGCTCACAAAGGTGACTATAAAGAGGAGAGACCGTCTCCAGATAGTCTCCAAATATGGGAGAAAGACTGACCCAGACAGCCCTAGGGCCCTTCAAGGAACCCCACAGACACAGTGAACTCACCTCCCTTTGCATTTCAGAGAATAGACGTTCCTTTCACCCAGCACTCTGATAGCCTAAGATCTGTCTGCCTGCTGGTGTGCCACGAGACACACCTGACCGAGAGGCACATCAGGGTCTCAAATGTTGTCCATCCACAATGTAAAAAAGTTAATGTGTGAGTGGATGCTCAAAGTCTCCACCGTGACTAGGATGTCTCTCCCTGGAAAGAGATCTCTGGCTATTTGCCAAATTGCCTAAAGTAAAATAGACTAAAATATGTAGGAGATGGGGAAGGAAAGAAGAGGGGTAAGTTAACAATACTTTATAAATTCAATTTCCATTCCCCTCTTATTGTGAACCCAACCTACCTGAGCTTTCCAAAATAAGCAGTCATTTGAGATCTTCTTGAGTGATAGATGGTTTTACACATTTTTAATACCATCCCTTTAATAAACTAAACCACACAATGTGGTCTTAACGGTTCTAGAATATTCTGATAGTGAAATATTTTCTGTTTCTGGGCCAGAACTGGTCATTTCTTCTTGGGAATATGATGTTTGAAAATCAGTTCCTCCTATTATAGATTTCTCCCTCAGCTTGTAGAAAATCCATGATTCCCTAAACATTGGTCTTTGAAAGCACATTGACTAAAATCTTCATGCTTAATTCATGAAGCACAGTCTGGAGATTAGTGGAGCTGGACATAGACCAGGAATACTTTATCATATTCTAATAAGCAGAGGCTGAAAATTGCATTTCTAAAGCTACAGTATTAAAGGGCATACCGCAAAACATGACCCAAACATAACTCAGTAGTTTTACAGTGTCTGAAAAGGCTTTGATATGATAAAGTATGCTGACGAGGGGAATAAACACAACTAGAAATTTCTGAATTTAGAAAGGAAAAATTGGGGGAGAGTGCTTGGCGAACATTCAGTATATTTGTGAAAGAAAAAAAAAATATATATATATATATATTATAAACTCATACATTGTGATTCCTCTTAAACAAGTATTGACTACTGAGTCACGCTATAAAAGATCACTGTAACAGCACAATTTAAGGGTTTGGAAACCATAAAAGCATGAAAGATGAAAGAAGATAAATAAAACAAGCCTAATGAAGTTAATTTGAAGTTGCCTGAAAAATCTAAGTGTTGGCTTCTCAATCTTTCTTAAAACAGGTCACTGGCGCTGTCTCTGAATGCAAGGAGCAATGTGCATGGCAGAATCTGTGTGGTTTGGGGGTAAGTGCTGGGTATGAGGGCACTGTTTAGAAAACTTTGTGGCATAAAAGCCCTCCCCAATGCAAGGAAAACACTGTTGACAAGATGTCAGGATATTGTGTAAAACCAACCCTGGAACCTAAATACATAAATTAACATGCAAATCCCAGGAGTCATTTTCATAAAGACAACAGCTTTGACTGTAGGCACCTGAACCCACTGGTACAGCCAGATTTTCTATGTATGTGAGCAGAGGGGACTAGAAGGCATATTGCAGGAGGAAGACCATGAGAGGCTCAAAAGATTTGTCTTTAACCTGCATGAGCATAGCTGGGATGTGATGTTACTTGAAGGTTTACTGAGAAAGACTGAGGGGAGGCAGGGTGGGTGCTTTGGAGATCAGGCTGATGGAATGTGTGATGCCCATCCCTTGGAGCTATCCCCCGCCACTGCTGAGATCAGAGTGGGAAGATCAGAGGAGCTCGACTCCTGCTGATCTCCAGGATTTCACGTCTCTGGGTGTGCGTTCACCATGCTCCCTGCCTTTAATTAATGAAGCACGCTTCCTCCTCTACTTTCCACAAGGCCCCGATTATGTCCCCGTGAAGCCTTCTGTCCTCTAAGACACAGTCTCCCCTTACCAAGGGCCTTGATTTTAGTAAGTTCCAGTGCCCCGGGTCTCCTTCACTTCAGCTGGCTGGTCCCTGCCCAGCCTTTACCCCACTGCCAACCACATTCTCAGAAGTCACCCTGTCATCTCTGAGGGGCCCAGCTAACGCTGATCTGGGTGTTTGTAGCTTCCCTGTGTCACCTCACTGTAACCTTGGTACCCCTTAAGTGGTGCACAATCCCCCCCAGCACAAATACACATGATATTCTTCTGTAGGCCAAGATCATGCCAAGTGAGCCCACAAACCCAGGTTCAGCCCACAGCCTGGCTAGGTAAGGTCTCAAAGTACATTCAGTGTCTGAAACCAAAGGCCAAATGAAGGTGGTGAATGCAAAGTCTGTAACCCTAGAGAGAAACTGTGGATTTTGCTTTTTGTTTTATATTCCACATTCACACTTGTTAAAAATTTATTGTGTGCTGTTAAGTAAGTACATGTATGCATGTGTATGTGTATATATGTAAGACATGATAAAATAACAGTGAATGTTTAATTTAAAATTACAGAAACAGACACTGCAGTAAAAAGCACTCTCTGACTTTGAACACATTTACTCCATCATTTTGGACCTTTCTGAAGCAGTTCCACAAGTTCTTTTTAATGAATTTTTAGTTGCATCGTCATAGCTGCCTCAATGTCCTGAGTCAAGTCAAAATATTGACCTTTCATGGTCATTTTGAACTTTTGAGAAGAGCCAGCAGTCACATGGCACCAGATCTGGTAGATAAGTTGGATGAGGACACACTGTCATGTTTTTACAAGTCTGGCTTTTCATTAGCTGGCACTCAGTAGCAGTGTCCACCTTATTTGTCTCACCTTTGTAAAAATCATACCTTTTATTTTGTGAAGATACTCACAAAAGAGGATTTCAAGAACTGCTTCAGAAAGTGCCAAGAATGATGGGATGAGTGTTCAAAGAAAGAAGGGGTGTTTTGAGAGGGGTTGATGGTAATGTGGCTTTGACCATCACATTTTAAAAAATTGAAACATTCACCAAATATCTTAGTAACATCTTGTATGACTGTAGAAACTGAATATAAGAAATGAGCAGAAAACTGGGGATATAGTTTAGTGGTACAGCATGTGTCTATATAGCGAAAAGTCCTGAGTTTGATTCCTGATTGATAGCAGAGTGGAAGAAGGGGCAGAAAGAACAAAGAATGAAAAACTACCCGTAATCTCTGAGTTAGTGTTTTTGACTCTCTCGGTACACATTTTTCCCCACTTGAAACTTCCTACTTGACGGAATTCAGAATCCTGATGGCAGCTGTTCATGGTGTCACTTCAGTCCCTCTGAGCACAGCTCAGACATCAAGGGCTCCTCCTTGGTGGCCGAGAGACAGGAGGCCCTGGGCGCTGCTTCCCAACCTCTGAGAACTAGGTAATGCATGGAGGAAGACACTGAGGACCTCAGGCCTGAGGAACACAACCTCAGCTCCCCCAATGATGGCCACTGGCCACTGCTGGCCTGATGGCCACGTTCATTACAAAGACAAGGAGAGGATCCTTTGAGGGACATAAGATCCAAGCACAGCTCTCTCTCTGTGCGTGGCGTGTTTGTGTGGGCAGGTGACAGCCTATGTGCTGGAGGAAAGAGTGGGTCTTGTAGCTGCCAGCTGGAGGATGGAAGCAGCCAAGAGGACTCTCAAGGTGGATGAGGAAGAACAGGCTTGAGTTTCAGTTGCAGGAAGCTGGTAGTGGCCTCACCCCACCTCACCCTCACCCAGGTCTCACTGTGGCCAGGCCTTCTGCTAGAGCAGGCTGCTGGACTACAAGTCTCCTGGAGTTGGGGTCAGGAAGGATGTGCCTGCCACCCTCTCTGCCTGCTCCTTGAGGGGTTTGCTGCATCTTGTCCTGCCATCTCCTCCCTTGTGGCAATCCTGCCTGCCCCATAGCCTCAGCCGGGCACTTGTCTATGGATGAGCACTCTTCCCCCAAACAATGCTGGCTGCCTGGGCCAGAACCCCTTTCCACAGGCCTCTGAGAGTAAGGGTGGGGTTACTCAGAGAGGAAATCGCCACCTCCCTGAGAGACCAGCCCTTCTTGTTCGCTTAATTATAATTCTTTACTTGAAGTGCACATCAGCTGTTATTTAAATAAACAATGAGGGATTTGAAATAGAGAAACTGTGAAAAAGAAATTGCCTTAATTTACATCCCAGGAGATTTGGGCTGTAGAGTTCTTTGAATGCTAAATAAATAAATAATTAATTAAATTAGTGTCAAGTTGGAGGTAGCCTGAGTGGCATGAAGGAGCCAAGTGTGGCCTATCGCAGCGTATAAGATTTTATTAAACATTTCTCAGTTACCAAGCTTCCCAGGTGACATCGGAAGTTTCCTTTAAATTCAGGACACAGAACAGCACTAGGAATCTCAGAGCCTTCTGGAGACAGGAAGGAGGGCTGGGAAGGCCACAGCTTAGGTCACCTGGATGTGGTGGGTCGTGGGAAGTGGGGATCTATACTCAGTGACTGTGGAGCATGGCAGGGTGGACAGCATAAGCTGTATGCCGGCCAGTCTGACCAAACCGAGAGACTCAGTGGTCCATGCTCAGTCTTCCCTATCAAAAGTCAAGGAAAAGGCAAAGGTCAGCATTCATGGTGACCAAGGCAAAAGGATGAGCTGGCTGGGGTTTGCTGCCACAGCAGAAAAGAGCCTGGATAAATCTCCAGGACTGGTCTGCCATGCTGCACGGGGCATAAGAAATCAGGGTGCACAGATATGCAGGGCCTGGCCTCACAGATGGGTTAGGAAGGACCAAAGGATTCTGGGATAAGGCTGAGGTCGGGTTAACAGGTGGGCACTAGTAAGTCAGGACAAGGGAAAGTTGGTTAGCAACTGTGTAGGATAATGCTCTTGCTGGGGACTCTATGAACATTGTCACATCTCATCCTCAAATTTATGTTTTCCCATTTGATGGGAGAAAAAACTGAGACATCTATAGTGTTACTGACAGTGACAGTGGGATTCAGATTGTGGTGACTCACTCCCCACTCCTGTGCCTAGGGTGGAAACCCAGAGACCTTTTCTTCCTTTGCAGCTCAGAAGCCCTTTGACCCAGGGACTCGTGGGCTCTCAGGGTATCCTGTGTTTTCATACTTGCTGGCTCTAGCTCAGGCCTGTATCTGCTCCTCTCTGATTCTTCCTTTGTGTCTGTTGCTATTTCATTTTGCTGCAACAGACAGCCTTGCCTCATGTAAACTGTAAGATACTGGCACACGGCAGAGCCACAGAGTCAGCTGTGCAGGGAGCTGCTGTCTGCAAAACCTCTACTAGATGAGGCAGGAAAGACTAGGGGGGATATGCAGAGTACCCTCTTTATATACCCTCATCTCTGCTCACACTGTGGCCAGGGCTGGGGGCTGTGGTTCACACCTGTACCTTTTCCTACCATTGTAGTTGATGCCAGTGGTAGAGGATTAGTGGTGGACAATTCCATCTCTGCCATGAAGAGAGACCGGTACATCACAAAGGAAGATATAGCATAAGTAGTGCTCATGTGACAAAAAAAGGTGCCAGGCAGAGAAACTTGTAGTTACAACAAGAAAAAACAGAGTAAAGAGAAACTCAGTGGAGTTAGGAAGGGCCGTGCTGCCCGGTATGGCAAAACTAAATAGTGCTGTGGAATACCCAGTGTCCCTTTTCCTGGGCCCAGAGCCCCTAGAGCCCCTTCATTTGCCTAGGTGTGCTGGCGTCAGCACTGAGGGACACACTGTGCAACCTCCCCAATAGTTATGTAGGTTCAGTGACTAAACTGCAGCCAAGGAGAAGAAACCAGAAGTGCTGGGTGGGCATTGTCTCCCCTTCACACTGCCTGGACCTTCTGGGCCGGTGGGTGACCCTACAGATGGAAGCAGACATAGACAGGGGGCCCAGGCCACTGAAGACCATGGAATGACCACATCCCTGACCACAGCCCCAAACCCCTATTTTTATTATTTTGTGCCAAAGAATTTGCCACCACAGTTAGGTCCTCATTACCAGCAGCCAAATGGAATCCCTCATGCACACACACCAGTCTCCAGTACAGGCTGCAAGGTGTACCCAGCCTTGCTCTCCAATTCCAGCAGCAGTAATAATAATGAACAGAAGCGACCCACCTTCTTCTTCCTCCTTCTTCTCCCCTCCTGCTTCTGCTCCCACCCTGATCTATTTCATAATCTGCTGGATGCATATGTTTCCAAGGCCATAATTTAATTCAGGAGCTCTCAAGAAATTATATAGTTCTATATCATTAAGTGATTGTTTTGATATCACACTTCCCTTCCCCAAGTCACAGCTTCTGGCAGAAAACACTGACTTTCTGCTGGGCAGGACAGAACCTGACCTCTAAACAGTGGTACAGTGGAAACAATAAAATGAAACAAAAACACTTCCACTTGACAAGAAGCCTCCTCGACTACCAGACTTTTTTATATTCTGGTGTTCTTTATTTTCACATATGTACATCATATATTGTAATATGGAATGGATATTGACTGCAGCTGAGGTGAATATCCACATGTATTGACCTCAGAGGTAAATATTGATGGAGACAAAGGTAAAATCGATGCTTACCTTGAGGGATAATAAATCTGGATATGTATTGAAATAAGAAGTCGATGGGCTCATTGTTACAAACACTCGTGGTCATAGTCACTTGAGCGCGTTCACACACTGAGTGGTCAGCAGTTGTTTTCCAGGACACAGAAGCAGCTGTGGGAGCTCAGAGACATTCCACAGTCATTCCGCTCTCTAGTCTGTCTGTCACCAACTCTCAGCACACTAGGTAAACAACCCCAGGCAACGCCCTCCAGTCCAGGGAAGGTCAACCTTCCCCTTTAGGAAGCAGTTCTGGGATCAGGTACTTTAGTGTGGTTATTTTAGCCTGCTCTTTCCAAAACAGAAAAGATGGGTAGATTATTCCCATTGAATAGCCAAGTAAACTGAGATGCTCAGTGATGAATTCAAAACTCAAGCATGTGATGTCAACTGTATCCATCACACCTGAGTCTTTTTTTTTTAAATATTAGTATAGTTTTTATTTCTTTTTTTTAAGTATTGGATTTGGCACAATACTATTAACCACAGCTCTTATTTCTATTTCTCTCTAGTTTCTATTTTTGTGGGGTAAAGTTTATATTTTTGTGAAATTGTATTACACATGTAAATGATTATTATCATAATCACCACACAGAACTGTTTCATCCTCACCGAGAAACTCTCAGGCTACCTCTTTTTTTTTTTTTTTTTTAAAGACTATAAATCTGGGAACATATGTAGAACAGTCAGGCATCAGAGAAGGGGAACATGTGGGGGGGAATGTGAGGGCAGATGGACCTTTAGAGAGAGACAGTCACACTGCCTCTGTGGCCTAAGCTCCTCATCACAGGGGACACACTACCCAAGGCTGGGCAGACGTGAGCACTTGACACAGCTCTGGCCAATGATGCATTGGGATTCACCTGCTGAAGGGATTTAGGAGACACACACAACAGGGTGACCCGTTCCTGAGCATCACATCGTCTGATGAGGACATCTGAAATCACAGCACCTCACTTGACAAAACAGAGAAGGCTTCATACTGTAGAAGAAGCTGAGAGGGACTCGAAGATCACAATGGGCTACCTCTGTGAGCACCCAGTGTCCCCACTTCAGAGACTGAGATGACCATTTCCATGCTGTGGGAGCTCCGATGAGTGTAGCCTTTGCTTTCTACAGTCCCCTCGTCTCAGCTAGAGAGAGCAGTGGTCATGCACTCCGTCACACATGCAGAACCTCCATTTTAGGGTGAAAAGTACAACCAGCGGTCACTCACCCTGTACATTCCTGGTCACCATCGCAGGCCCACCTTCCACTGAGTGGATGCTGCACCTGCTAGAAATCAGGCTGTGTGAAAGAGAGCCCCCCAGCGTCGGCGCTGACCTTCCCACCTGAGCTTGAGGTTCCTTCATGTAATGTACAGGATGCCTCCTTTCCATACTTCCTCTCTCCAAGGGCTTTGGATCGCAAACTGTTCTATTGAGTCATAAGACATTTCTCTGGGGCTGCACACACTCACTGGAGCACAGCCTGGCTGTGTCTCCTCTGCACCCTCGTGCTGTAGTTTATCAAGACATGCAATTGGTGCTTTCAGTTTTTCTTGACTTGTCCACTCCTCCCCAGTGAAGACAATACTATTTAGTCCTCAGGACGCAGCTCAAATGGCATTAGAGTGGAGGACACTTTGTTCACCCATCCTGACCACCACAGCCCTCTGGATCTGCCTTCCACCAGTGCAAACTCAGTACAGTGGGAGCATTGCACACACTGCCTACCTTTTGTAATCCCCAGTGTGACACCCACACACATGTGAGTCCTTTGCCTACACTTAGGGATTGTGTTACTTATTCCCGAAAACCCAGGACATATTACAAGTCCTGGTACATACAAGAAACACAAAATTTGCCAATTATAGACTATAAGAGAAATAAAATCCTCTCAGAAAAACTCCAACAAATACTAATACCGTATGCAAACACACTCATCCCTCAAGCACTTCCAGTCTTTTCTTTTGGCTAAGAAGAAGCATCAGGGTTAAAGTCCATATTTCTCATTCTGTGGAAAGGAAAAAGGAACAAAGGAGGAAATAAAAGAAGAAAACATCAACAAACAGATGATGAAACAATTACATAAGAGGAAGTTAAAAGAAAGTGAAGAGGTGCATGCTACAAGTTCCATTTTGCTCTCTTCAATCTGTCTTTTCACAGGAAACAAGGTCCTTACCATCCCGTTATTAGTTCTTTATGCTCTCAGCAGAGCTTGTGCAATCTCTTCCTAGTGGCAGCTTCTTTGTGGCGACCAGGGGTCCCAGAAGGCTCAGGACACAGTGAGGGAAGAAGTGGAAGAATGCAGTAGTGGATACATGTCATTGAAGAAGGAACCCAAGAGCCCCACTCAGGACAAGGCTGGGGATATCAACAAGGCAGAAATAAACTCTGGCTATAAAACCAGAGTTCGGTGAACCAGAAGGGTTAGCTGCCACCTAGGAGGATCAATAAAGAGTGACCCAAAACAATCTTCACTTTCTGTTCCATTTCTTTTCCTGCCTTTCTCCTTCTGTTCCCTCTTTGAGAGTTACTATCAGAAACCCTAATAAATACGCTCCCAACAGAACTACTAGATTCATCACTGCCAAAACTTGGGTGAAACACGTACTTGGTTAAGGGAGAGACAAAGACAAGAGTTAGAGAATTTGCAGGTGGCTCTCAAGGTCAAAAGACAGTAGAAGAGTGACATAAGGGAAATGTCCCAGTGCAGTGGCCATGTTCTCAGAAAGAGGCTTTGTATTGTGGCTGATATACAGCACAGCCATAGCTACAAAGAGTAGGATGAGTTGCTTATAAACATGCTAATCATTTCCATGAAAAAAGCCAGTTTGATTTACACATCCATAAGTAAAAATGTAGTAAAAGGACATTACTTCAGAGCCTTAATGTTTCCTGACAACAGAACTGGTATTCACTGGAATATTTTACATATTCACCAGGAAGTAGATCTGGCACAAGGATCATTTATTAGTTCAAGACTTGTCGATAGCTCCTCAAAACAAGGCAATGGCTTTGATCACACACCTCTGTATCTACTACTTTTGTCCTTTACCTGAAGTCTCAGAATGCTCCATGTGTTCAATGCCAATGAAGAATGACGTTTCTTCTGATCAACATCTCTGTTTACCGTAACCAGGGGAGGGTGGTGAGGGAACCTCAGGATGCCAAGTGATTGCTTGTTTTCAGGATAATCAATAAGACACTTATCTTGAAAGATTCATGCAAGTTTGGAATCAATTATGAATGGGATGATGATAAAACTCTGTAGCAGAGTTGCTAGAGTGTTGTTTTCTAAAATTCTTACTGGAAAATTATGCTTCATTTTTTTTTCTATCTTTGAATGTTATGAAAGTTTTAGAAGAATGCTAGCTGTGTGATGCCATTCTCAAGTAACAGGCTTACTTTGTGACAAGAGAAATTTTCAAATTCAGATTCTGTAAAATCTTACAATAATATCTTGCAGGATTAAAACAAAGGGAAGGAATTTTCACCCAAAGATAAAAAGGGATGTAATGTGTATAATAAAAATGATATGAATTTTTGGCTCAAGAAATCTGAGTTTGAAATTGAGGCTCCAACAGTTAGAGATGTATGTATGATGTTGGGTGTGTTACATAACCATTCTATATCAAAATTTCCTATGACAAAAAGATGAGAACAGCATCCTCATCTCGGAGTCACAGTCAAGGTGGAAGGAGATTACCTGTACGAAAAGTTTAGCACAATTCCAAACATGAAATTGGCACTCAGTAAAGGCTAACTGTTCCTGATATTAAAGTCTGACTTTGTCACCCACAGCAAGTTATTTAATTCTTTACAGTCCCCATGTTCACAGTGCAAACTTGTAGATAAGGTGTATGTTTTAAAGTTGCTGGAAAATTAAACTAGATAATGAGTAACAGCATCTAATACAACAACAGACACGTGACAGGTACTAAAGATGATAGCTAGCATACAACTAGAGACATAAAAGTAATCTAGTCAGAAATCTAAGATTGTGCTCCATCTCATGAGAAAGTAGATGGTTAGGAAAAAAAAAAAGAGGAAACAAAGCTTATGTATATGGGGGGAGTTGCAGGGAGGGCAGGAAATGGGGAAAAACGAAAATCAAGATGTGTCATGTACTGGTACAAACCCCCAGTATTGAATGTGATCATAATGTATATATAAAATGTACCAATAAAATCAATTTTTTTAAAAAAAGGAAGGAAGGAAACTATGACACACGGAGCCTTATCTTGGTTCAAGTTCCTAGAGCAATGATTTCACAAGGAATCTGAAAACATCTCTGGGAAAGGAAAGGCTGCAGTGCAGATGGAGCAGGAGGCAAGAAGAGACTCCAGAAGGTGAGTGGCAATGATGACCCACAGGAAGCAGGGTGAGGTGTATCACAATAACTGGAAATGTACCCACATTGAGGTAGACAGCAAGGGACAGATCTGGGCCTCTAAAGATGGAGCCAGACCTAACTCAAGCAAAGAACTCGAGACTATGATGGGAGGAGACTTAAAGGACAGCACCACACCCTGGAGTCCCTATGGGACTGCCATGGGACCACTAGCCCACTTACAATGCCATGCCCTCTCGGCCATCGAAAAAGTTCAACTGGAGGCCCACGAGTACATCCAGTTTTATGGAGTTGGTCAGTAGCCACGAGGTCAACCCCTATAGCCAAGGGGTCCACCTCCAAAGGGACAGAATGCTAAGAAATTCCTGGGCTCCTGGCCAGCTGCTGGGACAATGGACTCCATTCAGCCTAGGAGCCTACTTCAGGGAGAATTGCTGTCAAGGCCTGGTCTCTTCTTGGCCCTAAATAGATCAACATTTGGCCTGAGTTTGCAGGTTACTTTTTATGAGCCACACCATTTAAGCTGTCCCTATGGTCAGAAATAGCCCGGGGTGGTCAGAACTACAGCCTTATAAATCTCACACTATATTTAGTCACAGGGACACGGCAGAAGAATTTCTTTTTAGGTTCAGGTTTTGAGTAACAGGTCCATAAATGCCTTTGAAAAGGCCAGGGCCAGAGGCCTCTTGCAGAAAAGTTAAGTAGGCCAGGAGGTCACCTCAGTCTCTCACATCTTCACCACCAGTCCTCAAGTCCCTCAGCTGCTGGGGAAATCTACTCTGCAACTGAGCCAGGGAGAGAATTCTCTCAAAAAATGGATATTTTTGAGGCATTACTGGCATGCATGGAAATGCGGAAATCTCAGTGCTCAGTTTGATGAAATATTTACATGTGTACACACCTATACCATCATGTCAGCAAGTCAATGTACAAAGCTCTCCTGGTGCCAGAAGGCTACTTTCACGTCTGATATAATCACACCTCAGCTGGACATATAGCTCATGTACAAGATGCAGGTTCAATCCCCAGAACTGCCCTCTCAAAAGCTGCTCACCTCTCAGCAAGGTGGCAACAATTCTGATTTCTCTCATGTGGAGAATTCCTGCTCCTTCTGATCTTCACACAAATGGCCTTCCAAAGTATGTGTTCTGAAGTGTCTGCCTTCTTTCACCCAACAGCATGTCTGCTTCTCAAACTTTGTAATGCTCCTCTCCTTGCTTTAGTCTCCACTGTATGCCATGCTTGGACCTCTCTTTACATTTCCTCTTCCCTGTGAACTTGGCAGGTAGGAATTATTCTTCCATTTTGACAGATGAGACAACGGGAAGTAACAGTTTCAGTACCATGATACAAAATTCCAAGTCTAAAAATCAGGACACTGATATAGAACTAAGAGTTTGCAATCCAAAATGTGACTATTTTCCTCTTGGCCAATTTGCTTTTGACTTTTGAATATATGTTCGAGAATAATTTACAAAGTCCTACTTGTGGTCTCTGCCACACTATGAAGGACAAATATTAACTATGGTGATAATGATGGTAAAAATAATGACAGTGATTATGACAGGCCTTGTCTTTGTGCCTGAGGAAGCATATATAATCAAGCTGAACATGGAACTGGGCCTTATGAATCTTCTAGTTTGGTACAAGACAGAAAATAAACAAACAATAACTTTATAATTTCATAATGTAATCTCACCGGGAAGGGATGGGCTGCTTCAGGCCACTGTGAATGAAATAGCTTAGATGATATTTTTGCAACAGCATTTTCCTTCTTGAACGGTTGGAGAACAAAAACACTGAGGACCTTCAGCAATGTCACACAGCAGTTATGTGAAGATGCCTAAAATATTCACACAAATAGTATGCAACACTAGCCAGCTTTGCTCTAATAAAGCTCTTCACCTGAGAGGCTCAATTACATCTGCAGTGGACTCTTCAGAAAGAGCACTTAAAAGGCAGCTTCGCCCTTGACTTTTGATTCTGTGTGTCAAAAGCACTTAACTCAAAACCCTCTGGATTCCCAATACCACATCGGGTACAGGCTCCTGGGCCAGACCTGTCTTGCCTTGTGCTTTGACATTGAAGGCACTTGCATTATCATTCTGTGATCACTGAATCAGTCCGACCCAGCTCAGGAGGATGAAGGCAGGACTCTGATATTTCCAGGCCTCTTCTCGAGGAACTTAGAGCTAAGAATATCGTGGCACAAAATCTATGCTTTATGACTGGAGATTCTACTTTATGGAAAAAAAAAAACTGTCCTTAATAGAAGCATTAACTGATGATTCTAGGTTCCTTTGGAGATGGTGCAGGGGCTCTTCTGTTACACTCAGTAGTATATGTACGAACTTTGCCTCATGAACATAATCAGTACATAATGCAAACATAAAGCAAAATTTTCAAAATAATAATACAGAGGAAAAGAAGAACAAAAGCTTCACTTCTAGCAATTCCTGTTACCCATGAGCTCTGATCAGAGAGGGGAATGGGGAAATCACCAGCGCTCTGGGAAGTCCTGCTTCTCTCCCTAAAGATGACTTTGACAGGTTAACTACATTTGACACATCCTAAAACCTCAAGTCATTGGTCTCAAAGACAAGGCCATTATTTTCATCACCTCTTTGTCCCCAGAAGTCACAGTTCTAGCACAAAGTAAGATATCAGTACATTAGTAGAAGGAAACACAGATACACTGCTTGGATGTGGAAGGGGCTCACTTAACTCACCTACAAAGTAATAGGTCACTGGGATATTTTGCAATCAAGGGGAACAATAGGATCCCTGAGTGGAAGTATGTGAGAGGCATAGTTCAGCTCAATTTGATAAAGATCTTTCTATTAACTCTAACTATGCAGAACACATTTACTATTAAACAGAGTGTCATCAGCTGCTTGCTACAAATGACAAAGCACAGATGCTTGGCTTGTCTCAAACCAAGGTTGGATTAATCAAGAACCAATAAATTAAAGGTCAAAATAAAACATACATAACATAAAACAGGGAGAAGAACTGTTCAAAAGGGCAGGGAACAAAGAGATGAAGGAAGAAGGTAGGAGAGTGAAGGTGGATAAAGGATGAAGATGTATAATGTACATGTACCACTTCCCCATAAAAATATAATCATCATGAACTGCAAACATGTAGTAATAAAAAGGAAGGGCAACCCATGGATAAGTGGTATTTGTGAGACTTGCCATCTAAGAAAAAGTATCCCACATGCAGTTTTTCATGGACCTCAATGTATACAAATTTTTGAAATCTCCTTATACAGTAGGAAAGCCAGACAACATCAATAGCATGAAGAACATGATTTTTAGAGAAATAAAACTTGACATGTAAGAAAACAAATACTTCCTATTGATAAGGAAATGGGTTTGGATCTACATTTTCATTTATGTTAATACAATTATCATTTTTATACATATTCAACAGTAACCTCAAATGACAAGTGCAACACAATCCAGCAGCAACTACTATAAAAAATATAGATTGTACTTTATTTTTACCTTCACCTGACACAGTACGGCCATGTATTGACCACTTAGGAACATTCTTCTGGCTGTAAATCCAGTCAATAATTCACTCGTGCAGAACATATAACCATACATTTTCTGCTCGTATAAACCCATAGATAATGAGTGCCGATTACAGAATGAAGAAACTCATGATGTTCACGAATACAGCATTCCTCCTCAGAAGTCTACCTAAACGTGATCTTTGCCTTGCCTACAGATGAAATACTTAAAATAATGTTTTGATGCTGCAAGTTTCACCTGACATATTGGTCGATTTTCACAGACATGAGGAGTGATTAGATTTGGGGGTCGGTTACTTTAAGGTCATCTTGAGACCACACATTTTAATTTCAAATAGAGGATGACAAACCTAATAAGCAAAACTTTATAAAATAAAAGGATGTGAAATCAACTTACTCTACTAGTTGGTATGGAGGGAACTTTTGTATTAAGTTCTGGCATCCAAATGTAAGGAATTTGGTGTTAAAAGAGATAATTTCCTCACAAACAACCTTGATAAGCTAAGATACCTTTACAGGTATCTTAAAATGGACTGGTATAACCTACTGTAATCCCTGAGTTGCCATTATTCCTTAAGACTGACATGAAGAGAAAAGAAATAGACTTTGGTCTTGTGTGTCAAGGCTTTTATTAGTAAAGATCAAATTCCTAGAAGTTTCTCAATAACCTAGAAAGACCACCATGACGGTGACCATGATCATGATCATGTGAGGCAATGAGACTACCCAGCAAGCAGTCTCAGTCACAAAGAGTTAAACTACAAAGGCAAAGAGAGGGCCTACAACTGCTTTAAAAACTCAATTAAAATAAAACCAGTTCCTGTTAGTTTTTCCAATCCAGATTTAAGGCTCCTTCTGTATAATCTATTCAGATGAAAAAGGGTACAGCAATTGAATTTTGAATTATGCTAACCCATTTTCTCTGCTATAGAAAATGCTGGCTTCCAGCCCAATGAATATAATAGCCACATGCCCAAGACCTTTAATTATCTAATTAACGTAGTGTCACTTTAGTAATTAGTTCAAATGACCATATGTAACTTTTTTTTTAACAAATTGAAATTGTATGTATTTAAAAAAAAAACTTGTTTTGGAGTGTAATATCTTGTACTTTACAGAGATACAACTATAATTAAAAACCAGATTTCCATTAAAGCTTTTGATGCAAAACATTCCATGAGAATAATTCCTGTGTGATCAAAGGCTAATTTTTCACATAAGTTCACAGATACTTTTAGAAGGCTACTCAGCTAAAACTAAGGGTAGGAAATACCACCAAGAGAGACAGGTATGTTTGGAGAAGGAGGGACAGAGAGGTGTGAGAGCAAACATTCCACTGAAGAATGCATTCTAATAAAGGCCTTCATTGATGGCATTATGAAGCAAATAATAATGTAAAAAAACTCCTTACAGAAGACTGCTCTTTCTCTTCATTTTCTCACCAGTGCACTCTCCAAGGAGCTGAATTCTAACTTGAAATCCATCACATACTTTGCAAATCAGATGGTGTCAAACTGGCTCCTATAATGTAGGAATGCCAGAGCTTTTGGTATTATAAAGCTAATGTTGTAGAAAACTGTGCTTATGCTAAAGAAATCATTTCTGTGCCATTTGCTGAGTCCTCCCATTGGGTAATCTGACGGTGATGGCACCACGGGTGGCCAGCACCTTTGGGATTCTGCCAGGAGTCCCTGATTCCAAAAGGCTAACTCAGATGTGAGGGTGTGTCCTGTATGTGGAACCACAGTGGAAATCAATCTGCAACTGATTTTCAGCCTTGACTAAATTTCTCTTTCGGCTGAGAATATTGCAAACACAGCCCTTGCTCTCAGAGAGTTTGCAGTCTGGTGGGGGAAGCAGGCACCAAGGAAAACTTCCCACCCCGGCCAGGTACATCATGAAGACTTTGGAGTCCTGGTGCTTTCCTATGCAGAACTGAAATGCATGGTTTAGAGTGAAGTGGCAATGTTTTTCGTGGGTTTCAATGAGTTTCCAAGGCAGCTTCACAGCCAGCAGTGAAGCACAAGAGTGTTCCAAGCATCCTTTAAGACATTAGGTAGAATGTTCTCTGACTTTTGTTCACAACTGCAGCCAAGTCTAGAGACTGCCTAGCTGCTCCCCTCCTTCAGAGGAACCCAACCTCCATGTTCCCCATACGGCACTCTCCATGCTCCCTCTTCCTTCCCAGACCATCTCCTGCTTCCTACCCCTTGGTTTGTATTCAGGTTAGACTGAATTAAAATCCACACATCCCATGTCCTTCCATCTTCAGGCAGGGAATCCTCCCAACCACGAGCGGTGAACTCTAACTGGCCTTTAACCTGCCTCGGATATCACTTGGTCCAGAACATCGAGGCTTCCTCTCTCCCACCTCTAACTCCATGTCTTCTACCCCTGAGAGAGGTCTCTGTCACATTCATCTGCGATTTATTTAAGTATTTCTTTGACTCAGATGTGAGCTAGGAAGAAAGCAAAACTTGCCCTTTCATTCTCAGTCCTCTGTAAAGTTACACACACTGTATAATTATAACCTGAATCATTAAATGGCTTTGTAACATTTCCAAAAGATTCTTAAAAAAAAAAAAAAAAAACCAGAGCAAAAATGGAAAAATATGATGGAACAGCTGAAAATCTGAAAGCAAAGCCAATCAACAAAGTTAAAAAAACAAAACAAAACTATGCAAAGGACCAAGAAAATAAAATGTAGAAGAAGTATGGTACATTCTTCTTATTATTACTTTACTGTGATAAAAGTTTCTGAAAAGGAAGAGAGCTCATAATTAATCTGAGCAACCGACAAAACTATAATAGCTTGTAAGTGATATTCATTTATGGGGCTGGACCCTCACCATTAAATCTGCTCAGAAACAAACATTATGCAGCATTTGATATGTGTTCCAGGTGTCAGAAATGCAGGCTGGAAGCCACACAGAGAGCCACGCTTTCACAAAACCATGAGCTTGCAGTCATTTTCATTTGTTTACAGTGTTGATGTGTCATATTGATCTTCGTCCAAATGACCCACAGCTGGAAATGAATTTTTTCCAATATGAACTACCTAAGTATCCAGGCATCTATCTTTGTATATTTGGAGTGTGAGTGTATGTTATATATAATTTGCTATCCATATATACATATATTAAATGTGAAATTGAATGCCAAGAGTTAAATAGTGTGTGGTTATTTTTGATTACTGAAAAGGCAAAAGTTCCTCAGCCACAACTGACTTGGTATAATGTATCCTGTGTCAGACAAAATATTATGTAAGTACTTGCTGAAGGAGGTAGTCAAAATGATGCCAGTAAACACATTACAGCATTTCTACAAGGACAAAGGATCTATATACATTTTTTTCCCCTTTGAAGTCTGGGCCTATAGTTACTGAAGTTCTTATGAAAATACTAATTATCAAGCTGTGGTTATTTAGAACTGTGACCTTCAGGGTACAAGTGATAGATAATGAAAAACGTATTTGAACCCATCCTGCCCAAGTAAAATCCTGTAAGAGAATTGCCAAAGGCTCAGGCACAAATGAGGTCAGCAGTGCATGTAGTAGACTGAAAGTCCTGTCAGTGACAATCCCTAGGGACGGCTCTCTCACAGAGGGGAGGCCTCCTTGAGACTGTGAAGGAGTGCCAGGGCAGCGCACTCCACAGCTTGGAGTCATGGCGGAATCACTAAGATATCTTAATACAGGAACAGGGATGAAGACAGACACCACGATCCTCATTTATATGATTCAGGAGCCAAAGGCCAGAAAGGTTAAGTATTTTGTACAAGGCCACAGAGCTGGGAAGTGGAAAGTTTTGACCTTTAAATCTAGCTGGTTCAGTTCTGATATGGTGAATCACACCCAGACTGTATACATCCCCCTTAGTACTTTGTAGTTGGAAAAGAGATGAGCCCACTAAGTGATGAGCCAAGTGTGAAGGGACCCTTTATTCATGGTAACAGGGCTGGTATTTGGGGATAAATGTTGGAGGTCTAATTCTGCAGTCTGATATCTAAATAGGATTCTCTACATCTGTACCTATGCATATATATGTACACATGCAGAGGGCCCAAACTCACCTTCTCACTTTCAGCCTGAACTCTGTAAGAAGAGCATGAAGCAAACAAAGCCATAACAAGCAGCATGCAGAGTGATCAGTGCTTTGGGGAAGACTTGCCATGGAGCAACAGCTAGCTACTTCACACAATAAAAATGAAATGAAAAAATATGACCCAATAAACCAAATGTGCAGGATGGTACAGAGGAATTAACCAGGGGAAAACTGCTGAGAAAGGATTAGGATGCCAAAGTCTGCATTTTCACATGGTCCCTGCTTCCAGGAAATGGAAAGACATCTGCCTTAGAGGATACTAGAGTAAAGAATGATGCTCTTCAAACCAATACCTCTCACCAGGAAAATGTGCAAAAAAATAAACAGTAATCATATTGCACTTGAACTAAGCAATGTCTTTCTTTGCAGGTGGGGGAACTTCAATTGCTGTGTCTAAATTTTGAATGACAGAAAGAAAATTAGATATTTTAGGGTTCTGGAGAATTACAGAGGTATCATCTGTTGCAGAAAAGCTACAGAAGCAGAAGAACGAGAGGAGAAGCCATTTCTAAAAAGATTTTTCAAGATTATGATGATTACATCTTCCTTTTCAAATGCAGAGTATATTGAAGTTTCTTTAAAAAATTCATACAGGAGAATAATTCTATGCAGCTGTAAGAAGGAAACTGTCAGACAACATTCCCAATTCAATATTATATTGTACTTCAAGAAAAGATTTCCATATATTCTAGATTAAAAAAGCCTCATAAATAAGTGATAATCCAGTGCATGCTCTGAAAAATGAAAAAATAATTTTGTGTTTGCATTTTACTCCACAGAGTAAAATTTAATCTCTCTTTTAATATAGCATGTTTTATATGAAGAGGTAAAAAGATGTAACCTTATGAAAATTGATTTTTTACATGTTTAAAAGTGTCCCTCATTGTATTTATTTAGGCATTTTCTATCTGTAACTATAGAGGGCATTACACATTGATGACTTCACTATGCTGGGTTGAAGGTAAATGGAGTTACTGTGATCTGATTTAATGAAACATTTCTTTAGAGTATTAAAAAAGCCATGACCTGACAGTGGCTTCAGGAGGGTACTGTTCATTACACAGGTTACATGTTCAAAACTACACCAGGGCTTATAAAAATGTCAAGCATAATGGAAGCTTACTAAATATTTGCCAAATGCAAGATGTATATTTGCCAAAAGCAAATGCCTCTTTCAAAGCAAAGTGAGAACCACAGGATCATACAGTGAGTAAAAATCACACCTTTGTGTCTTCTTGCCATCAGGTAAGAAATCCTCTTGATTGTCTCCACTTCCTTCTGTAGCACAAATAAAAACGGCACAGATATAAGATTAACACCAACATGTCTGTGTAGCTGCCAGCATAGCCATGGGCCATTGGTGTCTATTGTCCTGAAATAGCTAAATACCTTGTATGACAACTATAATGGAGACTGGTCCCAAGTGACCTAAGTACTCATAGTAGAAAAAACAAAAACAAACAGCCAGCACTGAGGTATTTTCTGTCCTTACCTACAAATGTGGGACTTGCCTCAGAGATTTTTTTTCCCCTCAACTAAACGAAGCTTCAGGAAAATGTGCAAGTGGGATATGTAAAGTCTCTTTAAACTCTTCTTGCTTAAACTTGGAGGTTGAAATGGCAGACCTTCTGACCATGAGATGTCATGGTCAGGCTTTTCCTGCCCATTGACCCAGTTATTCCTGCCTCCTGCTATTCACAGCATTGTGCAGCCCTTCCCTAGAATATGGGCAAGATTTCTAAATTGCAAATAATAAAACCAATGCAGAGAAGGTAATGGGGTATCATTTCAGAGAAAAAAAAAAAAAAAAACTATTTTGTCCGATTTGATCTAGGGACTCTGTTAGCTGGATAGAGAAATGTACCATGCCAGTTAAGTCCACATTGCAAAGAGCAATGGGTGGCTTTTAGGCGCTCAAGGGTAAAGTCTGCCTCCTGGCATCAGTCAAGAGTCAATAATAAGCCAGAGACTTCAGCCCAAGAACTCCAGGGCAGTGAAGTCGGCCAATAATCAGAGTGATCTTGGAAATAGACTCTTTCCCTGACCAGCTATCAGATCAGAACACAGTGTGCCTGTAATCTGATAGGCCCTTCATGAGATGCCTTGCAGAGACCCAGCCAAGGCACACCCAGGTTCCTGAACCAAAGAAGTGGGAAACAACGAATGTATGCTGGATGAATATCTGTAGCAAGAACAGTAAATGCTCCACGAGTGAAGCATGGGGTCTATGTACAACAGGAGGCCTAGGTGAACACAGTCTGGGAAGGACAGCCAACAAGGAAGCTAGGGAAAGCTGCAGGGCTGAGGTTCCTCCTCCAGTGCAGCCCAGTCTGTGTACTGAGTCCCAGGTTATACACGACACACTGGACAAGAGGATGAGCAAATGACAGCAGTGAGATCGAACACAGGAAAAAGGAAAGAGAGGCTGTAGAGGGTGGCTTGGTCATGGTGGGGCACGGGTGGCAATGAATACCTTTGTGCACAGGAGCACCAAAGACTATTCTAGAATGAGGCTGCATCTTACAAACAGATGGACCCAAACACGGAGAAGCTCGAATCACAGGGGCAAGACCACCCTGCCATGTGACGAGATCTCACAGTGGGCCAAGCATAAGAGGAAGAAGCCAAAGCCCAAGCATCTGACACCAAATTCTGTGTCAAGACAGTAAGACATTAAAGCAAAAAGATACAAAAAAAACTCTTTGCCTTGAAAGTGGTTCTTTTCAACATACTCCAATGTAGCCACATCACACAAGTTTACGTATGTCATTGGTAACAGTACCTGGGACACATAGGCACCTTACACTCAGCCCAAGAAATTCTCCAGGGCTTGCGCTGAGTCCTTTTCCCCAGGACATCTTCCTTTTCCTCCCTTTACTCTCGCACGATTTGTGCTGCTCCTTCAACTGCTTTCCTTTTTAGTCAATCACACCTCTTCAAATCTTCAAATAATACACTTGTTTTTTCCTACAATTTGAACTTTCTCTAAATCAAATCATACTACATGCATTTTCCTGCTTTCTTAATTCCACATGAAGCTTTGACATTCTTCTGAGTGAAGTGGGTTATACAACTATTCGTTTTCACTGCCATCTACAATTCTATTCTATGACTATATCAACTGTGTATTTTCTCTTTTCCTTGTTACTCTGGAGGGCTTTCAGGAGGTTTCCAGTTTCTCACTATCACATATACCAGGCAGGATATTCTTTATTTTTTCCTAATTCTGTATAATTTCCCCTCAGTATGTCCATAGGAATACAACTGCAGTGAGTATTAATAATCCGCTTTGTTAGGGAATACCAAATGGCTTTTTGAAGTGGCTGTATCAGTCAACACTCTCAACTGTAGCATATAAGATTTCTTGCTTTTCCAAATCCTTGCCAATGCTTGTGACTGGCAAGTTACTTAATTTTTTTTCAAGTCTGGTAAGTGTCAGTAATTTCTCACAGCTGTCTGCACTGCAATACCTTCTAGCTGGGGCATGCTGCAAGAAGATACCCTGAGTTTTCAGACAAGCACTAGCTCAATCTATGGTACAAGTTGGCAAAATAAGATAAAAGCCAAAGAATACTTACTAGTGAACCTAATAATGCATTTAAAGGATGTGCATATTAAAATATATGGGACAGGGCCGGGATTTAGCTCAGTGGTTCCCGCACCTGTCTTGCAAGCACAAGGGCTTGGGTTCAATCCCCGGTCACCTCATACAATACTGGGCATGGAGACTCACCCCAGCAGCAACCAGTATGATATACCACAGTGCCAGGCGTGGTGGCTCATGCCTGTAATCCCAGCACTCGGGAGGCAGAGGCAGGAGGATTGCTGTGATATGAGTTTGAGGCTGAGCTCAGGGCCAGCCTGAACTACAAAGCAAAGTCTTGTCTAAAAAAAAAAAAAAAAAAATATATATATATATATATATATATATATATATATACATGTATACATATACGTATATATGTATATATATACGTATATATACGTATACATGTATACAAATATATACGTATATATATACACGTATATATATGTGTGTGTGTATATATATATATATGTGTATATATATATTGGGCACAATGTAATGGCAATTGCTATGTTTATGGCTAAACTTGCCTCTCCAGTGTTAACAGCTGTAAGACCTTAGGCAAGTCCCTAAACTTTCAGATTCATACCTGTAAAAGTAAAAAGCTACACAGTCCACACATTTACAAGCACCAACACAAAATGCAAATGCTATCTATATTTCTAAGATATGAGTCTGTCACTGTCTTTCTCCTTCAGTGCCTTCAGTGGTTGTTTAGAGGTGAACATTTCTCTTATACCTTGAAATATATAGCTTTCCACATTGGCAAAAAGAAAGGATCAACCACTCTCTTTTTGGGTAGACCTCAACTCCAAATTTAACACTCACGGGGTACAAGAATAAGCCCTCTAGATGATATACAATCTCCTCCACAATGAATACATTCATCTTGACAGAGTTTTCTGGACTCTGATCCTGCTGCCTAGAGCACTTTCCCAGAGTTTCTGAACCAGCCGCCCCCTTCCCACTTCCCGACCTCACTTTCACCACTGTTCTCTCTGGAGCACGCTCCTCCCTGGCCCTGCAGCTCAGTTCTTGCACAGCACCACCTTCTAGCAATACATCCCCTCGGGGACCCTTTCACTTAGCCCTTTCCTCTCATCTTGCCTGGTCTCTCGCCTGCATGTGGCTGAGTATCTCCGGGGCCACCAATCTGTCCTCAGCACCCTGAACAACACCTGTCTCCCAACAGGACATTGGAAAATAAGTAACTGCTGCTGCCTTACTCTGTCTGCCATCACGATTTGGAAGGGACTTGGGGAAACTTGAAATTTATAAACTGAGCTTATAAATAAATAAAATAATCCAGCAGCCTGTTCCAATCTCCCCAGAATACTCTAGAGTGAACTGCATAGTTTCACTGCTAAAAATGTAAGGGGGACCACAGACTTTCCTGGTTCTCATTTATTTCCTCTATATCTGAAACATCTAATGAAGAAATTATATGAACATAAATCAATGAAACACCGTGTTTTCTTTATTTTATACTCACATGTAGTTTTATAGAGTTGTTATCACCCCAATAACCAACCCTTTCCAAGCTCTTAAGGATGGAAACCAGCTCTTATCACATTTGAAATTCAAAGAGGAAGCTCACAGAGTACCACGTGACAAGAGGCAGCGATGGATATTTATGGTCCAGGAGGATGATCAGCTGGAAGCAGCAGCTGTCGATGGGGTCACGTCGTAGCAGGAATATGGTTTATTACAGAACTCCCAAAGATACACCTTCCCTTTGGTCAATAGGAAAGGATAAAAGGTTCAAGATAAGGAAGGAGCACTTTATAAATGAAAACGTTCGCTAATGAAATTAGTATCGTTATTGCAGGAAGTGCTAATTTTCCTGCTCACTGAGAGTTTAATAAAAACGTTATGTCTACTCCATAACTGTGATTAATCAGTGTGGTATTGAGAAGTGTAGTGATTTTTTTTTCAACAAGGCAATTTTCAAAATTTGAAAAGGTGTAAATTTCATGCAAATTACTTCATAATCATATATGTAGAAAACAGCAATGACAAAATTGCAATAAGGAAACAGATTATTAAGATTTAGTATTTTTTTTCTTTTTTCCAACTGCTCCTTAAAAAATATGTTACACAACTGAAGATACGACCACCAGAAAAAGCAAACAGTTGGCTGTCAACAAAGTGGTAATACTTTAAACAAACTCAAATGTGATGCTGAACTTCAACAAGGAGGCGGAGTGGGAAGTTTTATGGAAGAAACGCTGCTGGATGCAATGAAAAGGTACTTGCTTGTTTTAGTCATAATGAAGAGGGAGGAGGCACTAGGACTGTGCTAGGTCTCACTCTTCTTGGGGGGAAACAGAGCATATTTATGTTCAGATAATTCCTTTTGAAAATGTCCACATCTCTTGCAACTTTAAAGGATGCTTTGCAAACCTGAGATTTTGGTAAGCGGTGGTGTATGCTGTAACTCTGAACCCAGGGTGATACCCTCCTGGCCTGAGCAGACCCCTGGTGTCCTGCCCACGTCTCTGTGCATGGTGTCTGCCACAGGCACTACCTAGAGAATCCAAAGCAGGCTATTCACAAGTTTGTACAGCTCAGGGAGGAGAGGATAATGAGACCTGAAGTATAAGTCTGGTCACATCTTGCACAGTTTAGATGCTCCTACAGATGGCCCTTGAAACTCGTAAGACACAAGCACACAATGAACCAAAAAACTCAGACACTGGCATCAGTGTTGGACCATCTAACTCAGAGTGAGGTGTTCCTGGCCTTTAAGAAGTGGAAAGCCCTTTTTCTCCCTTTGTTTTGTAATATAACTAGAATGCAACAATTAGCAATTTAGGAGGATGACGCAAAGTGATTCTGAATGGACTAAGCATTCCCATGGTTTCTTGCACTGGGAGGATTTTGTCCCCATGCAGGCACTAGAAGGGACCATGGGATGATAAGTGGGAACATTTCCCACTTTTCTAATGCTCACCTCCACCTCATACATTTTCTAAAATGATGGCCCCACTCAAGGCAGTTATTATGCACAGTCCATGCTCTTCAGAAGCATTTTGCATGGGATGGTTTTGGTTAAAGAGGCATATTTTAGAGCCATCTGGTCACACACATTAAGGCATACTTCTGAATTCTGCATGGATTTTTACAGTGGCATCCCCCTGCCCTAAGTGTCTCTCTCAGGCAGCGTGTGTAAATAAGACAAAGGCTCCCACCACCTTCAATCACGGAGTAGTGAGCAGTGGCTGGAGATTTAACATGGCAACACATTTTCCACTATACGCTAAGATTAATAAACCTCGCCGAGCTCTGGATGAGCCACTGGAAAACAAGGGCAGTAGGGTGCTCGTTTCAGTTCCATTACATGCGGACGAGCTGCTGCTCGCCACACTGTCACTCTAGCCTGGTAACGGGCCTCACAGATACTGCAGTGGCTGGGGCTCCATGGGTGGGGCAGCTCGGTCACAGGAAACTTCTCCTTGGCTTTTTTGTAAGACACAAGGGAAGCATGGATAGGTCGGGGCCTTTGACTCACAGTAAGTGGCATCCTTTGGGGTGACTGGGTATATACTGAGCCAGGGGATTGCTCAAGACAGTGTGAGCCCCATTCTTGGCAGTAGGAAAGCGCTGCTGGCCATTACAGCCTTCTGAAAGGGTCCAGAGACAAAGGAGACTCAAAGTAAGGACTGGCCAATTACACTCATCACCCAGGAGGACTGGGTGATAATCACCGAGCTACTCTGAGCCTCAGTTTCTTCATCAGGAGATGAACACACTGAGTATATCTACCTCTTAGTATGAGTGTTGGGTAAACAAATGATGTAGGGCTCTAGCTGGGCCTAATACATAGAAAGCACACAATACACCACTGGCTACTACTTTAATTGCCATGCTGACTGCTATTGTAACTCCCACCACTACTACGAGGACTGGTCAGAGAGACGTAAGCCCTTTGATCTTCAGTTCCGTCAACTGTAAAGGGATGACAGCCATGCCCTCCCCTGATGGATGAACAGGATAATGCTCAGAAAGTCATCAGCCTGCTCCTGGTACTCTATCTGTGCTCAGTGAACTGCACACCTGCACTTTCCTGGCAAGAGCTTCGGGAGGAGGAAGAGAAATTCACTTCGGTGCATGTGGCCCAGGAGCCACATGCCTGCAGGGGAGGGAAGGTTTGTGGTCCCGGGAGATAGGGTGCTCTTCTCCTGTTCTTCTGAGCTTGTGCCCCTGCTGGACAAAGCCATGACCCTGGATGTCTATTCTGGTCCACAGAACCAACCATCCTAGAATTGGATGTTCCATTCCTGACAGTCTGCAGATGAGGCCAGGAAGTTCACTGAAAAGAAGCCATGAGCCAGGGAGACACAGCTTGTATCTGCCCCAACTGGGAAAGTCACAGTGCTCTCTCCAGACACTGACACAAGCTTTTCCCACCACACGAGGACTAAGCAGAGGGGTGAAGGAGGAGCTGATGCCAAGTGAGTATCAGTGAGCAAATCCATTTGCTGAACACTCCACGTAACAATGTGCAGAGGCAGGGACATTGGGAGATGGCCTGCCTTAGGTGCGGTCATGGGGGGAGTGCTCACAATGGAATTAGTGTCCTGATCAAAAGAGACTAGAACTCTTCCTCTCTCTGCCATTGGAGGACACAAAGACATCCATCTGGGGAGCAGAAGGGAGCCCCTGCCAAACATGGAAGCTGCTTACACCTTGCCTATGGACTCTGGAGTTCAGGTATGGCAGACCCAGTGGACTGCACAACAGCCAATATCTACATAACTGCTGAAGGAGTGCTGGGAGTATGATGCTGGGTCCATGGCTGGGTCTGAACAGGACCCATGATGGCTTGCCAAGGAAGACTCCAGTCACCACTGGAGACATTACTATCCTCCAAACACACTCGATAAAGCACGTGTTGTTTATGTCTCCAAATAGCTTGTAGGTTGGCACTGTCCTGGCCCTGCTGTCAGGGAGCTTGGGGCCCAGAGTGAGGGATCATGGTAAGCAGAGCCATAGCCCCCAGAGGAGGTGTCTCCTGCCTACCCCGCACCAGTGATGCCTGATACCTCACTGGGCCAAGTGAGCTCTGAAGGTGAGATTAAGCGAAGGACCCTGAAAGGAAAAGAACAGTGGTGTGATCACAAGGCTCCTGAGGAAAAGGATTAGAAGGAATCAGGTAGATGGAAGCAGAGCCAGTAAAGGAAATGGGACGATACTGCTGACACTCAAGGTGGACGACAGGCCATGAGACAAGGCCTGCAGCTGCCCCAGAAGCTGAAAATGGCAAGGAAGCGCTCTGTCCTTATGGGCTTCCAAAAGGACCCAGGGACCCTGATACCTTGAACTCAGGGAAAGTGGCTTTACTCATGACTCTCGTATCTGTTAGATAACTAATAGGCATGGTTTTAAGTCTCAGAGTTCTTGGTGACTTGTCAGAGCGTAAGAAGAAACAATTCCAGTGATGGGGCTAGAATTCAACCCTCAAACTACAGACTGAGTCTGGGACCTTTGTCCTCTAAGGGATCAGTCAGCGTGGCTGGAGGGCAGGGTCTGCTGAGTTATAAACAGTAGGAAAAACAACCTAAGAACCTCTCTCTGCCCTTCTCTTGATACCCAGAGCTCGAAGAATCTTAGTGCACCTGGTCTTTATTTTTATTCTCTCCCTGTCATGTCAAAAAGCAGGGGGGATTGGAGATGACATTCATAAATACTCAGTGCATACCAAAGTAAGGATGAGCCAAAAGAGTAAGAGGAAAATGGAGTCAAAGAAAAGATGATGATGATGGAGAAGAAAAGCAGGTAAAAGGAAAAAGAATTTTCAGAGAGGTGCCATCAGGTATTATGACTTTGCTGGAGTTGAAGAAAAGGGTGTTCATACAACTTGTTTTTGAGCTCTTTAGTAGCGATAGGGGAAAAAGAAAACATTCTCCTAAGTTTAGATTTACAAAGAGACAAATAGCTTGGGGGAAACATGTCTGGTTCTGACATAAGGCTTGGAGGAAAGTTTCCCTTGAGTCCTCTGCATGTTAACACTTTCTACTTCTTCCCTTAGATGTGGGGGAGATTTCAAGGATCCTAAACTTTTCAGTATCTCTAAAGCACATAACTCCCTCCACGAAAAGCTCATGCATCACTGGCCAGGACACCTGCAGGAATCTCATCACCACTGACTTGTACCAGTCATGGTCAAAGAAAAGGAAAAGCCAAGACACGTGTCTCATCTTCATAATCTAATGCATGAGAATCATCCCTGTTAATTGTAAATGTGAAAATTATCTCTCAAATCAATACTGATGACAACAGCTGCTTATTGACAGCCCACAGTTCTGTGTGTCAGCAATTTGTGCGAGGCTCAGCTGGGGGGTGGCCACCATCAGCTCTGTCTGCAGGGCACTGGCTCTTGGTTGGGGCAATGTGGCAATTCAGTTGCTCATCTCTCATCACCAAGAAGGCTAATAAGGGTATTTCACCAACAAAGTGACGGGGCTCACATGGTAAGTGGAGGAGGACCCCCCCCCGAGGGGGCAGGGTCTGCATTGGAAGGAGAAAGGGTTACACCAGAAAGCACGGTGTATGGGCCAGTGCCATCCTAGGAGGACTTTCCAAGCCAGTGCTTTTGTCATGTTTGCAAATGTCTGGTTGGCCAGAGAGAATCTTCAGAGGCACACAGACACAAGGGGTGAGTTTAGAAAAGACACACAACTTCACTTCCACTTAGGAGGGGCCCAGGCAAGAAGCGGCCATTTAAAAAATCTACCAGAGATGGGGATAAATAGGAAAAAGGGAGAGGGGACTCATAAAGGACAAAGACGTGACGTGTATATACCACTACCTCTGGATGAATACATTGGTTATATATCACAAACATATACTAATGAAAAATTTTAAAACTCTGTCACAGATATTAACTACTGGCATTTGTAGAAATAATATATATCAATCAGGACACAATGAGAAATGGCTTAATACCAAGAGATTATTAATGAATCAGATCATCGATCCAGTCTCTTGGATAATTTACTGTATTTATTCAACCCCAAGGCAAGTGCACAGAAGAGAGATAGTCTGCTAAAAATCTTTTGGTTCTCAAAGTCTGCCTTTAAATTCACTTTCTACAGGAAAAAAAAAATACCTGTTTGTGTGCATATCCTAAATAGAGAGTGTCTTGGGGCTCTCTTATCAGAGGTTACTATGTCACAATTGGGGGCTTTCTCGTGTGTCAGTTCTGTTTCTGATCTATCCGAAGCTGCCCTGAAACTGCAATTGCTTCAAAGATATTCAGAGCATTAAAAGGAAATAAATAAATAAAATAAAAGGCAACTTGCAGAAGGGCAGCACTTACCCCATACACAGAAAAATAGACTGAAAGGAAAGTATTGTCAAAGTGTTTTGCAAATGACATTTTCAGCGATATAAATTATGATTTATTTTCCCATGTAATCATCTTGATTGCAGACATCCTTTTGGAGAAATCGTACCGCTCTTGGCTAGCTTTTTAAAGCCTCACAAGACAACTTTCAAACCTGATTAGTATGTATGATGGGAAATCAGATACATTATATTTAGCTTGAAGTGCAGAGCGCCGTGGGTGCAAAGAAAGAAAGATAGGGGGAGGAATGAGGCAAAAAAAAAAGAACATCTGTAACCCTTTTCCAAGGGTTCTAGCAGTACATGGCAGGGAGACAGCGGAGCTGGTGAGGGTGCCCGAGGTGTGCTCATGCAGTGGACCGACTGTGTGTCACTGTGCAGGGTTCGGGGACAGGGTGGCTCTGTCCTATGCCAGGCTCCTGCTTTTCTGCTACAATAATGAAAGGTTCACAGGTTCAGCACTTGCATCAACGCGGCCCCCTGTGCTAAAGATCCTAATGTCTTGGTCATAGGTTTCGCCTCCTTGAAATGAAGTATAGGATCACAGGGAACACCACAAGGAACCTGGGTACTGGTACTAACCAGTACGCATGTCTGGCAAAGAGTCATGCATCAGTTTTATGACAGAGGCACAATGTGTCTGCCAAGATTAACTCCAGACACGAGGGCCCGCATCCAAGGAGTTCCCAAGCTGTGACCTCAGAGGGCAGAGGGTTCCTTTTGTGAGCCTCACAGGAGTTACATGGGCACCTCACCCAATTCATAGGCCTGCCAGCCTGGCCTGCCCCACAGCAGAGCCCCTAGACCTACGTGGAGGGGCACACACTCCTGGGTGGCCCACCTCCAGTACAGGAGGAAAATGCTTGTTTGTGCATCAGAGTAACACGGCTGCACCCAGTGGTGAGCAAGGCATCTGCACGGAGCTCTGAGATAAAGGAAGGCCCATCCGTGCTGGGAAGCATGATGGGTCTGGTGGGGTGAGCTCAGAGCAGGCAGGACAGTTCCACCTCAGCACTAGAGACCCCCAGCCATGCATGCACAGGGCCACGACTAGTTATTCGGTCACCGTGTGCTCTTTGAACTGATGCTGCGGGGAGTAAGTCTCCATGTCCACTGTCCTTATGACAAGGAGACTATTCTCATCACAGGATCCCTGAAATTTGAGTCCAAACAGCAGATTCAAGAAAAGCCAGAGAGATCTGACACACAGGGGACTCAAGGAGCAAAAGGGGTTCAATGAGTGGTCATCTCTGTCCCTGCCTTCTGAGATGTAGGCATCAATGCCAAGGACTGCAGGGGCCCTCTCGAAGCTGTGAGAGCCACCAGCTGAGGGTCACCCAGGAAATGGGGATCCCAGAATCTTTAGGACCTGAACTTTGCCCAGACCTTGACTGAGGAATGTGGCGGGGGGGGGAGGGGGTGTCTTCTCTAGAGCTTGTACGAAGAGACTCAAGCCCAGCTAACACTGTGACTCTGTCCTTGAGAAACTCAGCTGAGAAAAATGGGTCCTGACTTTTGACCTGCGGACAGTAGCTAATTAACAGATGCTGATTTGAGACAGAAGTATTTAGTAATTTGTTTTGTGACAACAGAGAACAAATACAGAAAGATACAACAACTTTAGCTTCAAAATAAAATGTCCATTTATTTCTTTTGCTTTCATAACTCCTATGTTTTAGAGTATAGAATTCTTAAACGAAGAACTCAATCACTATAGCTACATTTTTTTAAATTACTAAATGATTGGCTCCAAAACAATATTTATCACTTCTATTATTCATGATGATAATGATATTATAGCCAGCAAATCTGGACCAAAAGGTATTGAAATTATTTTTCTCTGCCATATCTTACATTAAGATAAAGTAAGAAAGGCTTTAGGGTGGGAGAGAGCTCAGAATTTATGCTACAAAAAGTTCCTGTTTCAGGAGTACTGACTTACTCTAAACCACCTGTGTAGACAGAAGCCCTGCCATGGGTATTTTTCTGCAGAATATCACCTGTGTGATCTCCTGAACTGCAGAGATGAGGAGGGCTCAGAGAGAATGGCTTTGCAAATCACTTTATATAGCCAAAATTATACAAAATAAGATGGCAGCTTCCAATGTCACTAATTTTTCGGAAGCAATATAACACCAAACTCTTGAGACATTGGCTATTTCAGACAAAATAGAAGAATGTAGATTTAGGGAAAAGCTGGGAAACTGGGCTTTCTGCAGCACAGTGTAAGCCAAGTCATAAATTGAGGCAAAGTACAAAGGGAGGGGACAAGGGTGGAACTTGTGGCTTTGTGCCTGTTCACTTGGGGTCTGCAAGATAAATGGGCTGAGGATTTTCCCTGTCCATTTCTGCTCTACATTCACATGATTAAAGTCATTAGTTAGAACACTCTACCAGGAAGCCACTGCAAGAAGGGGCTTTCCCTTAAGGAGGAAAATTAAAAAGAAGAAAAAGAAAAGAAAATCCATGTGGAATATGCAAAAATATATGCACACTAAAAATCAAGCCAATGGCTATTTACTAATGGTGCTGCTCTAAAATCATATACTGCTCAGAGGCCTCTACTTCCTGGCTGTATTTAATCAGACAGAGGCTGTATTTTCAAGGTGATGCAGAGAGACTTGTGAGCAAGGGAGAAAATGGAGGCAAACTCCTTGCCTAGATAGTGTCTGCCTTGTCTTTTTGCACCTGAATACAATCTATATGCTCTTCTCCCCTACATCAGTAGCCACACCTCACCTTCATCCTCTCTTGCCTGGGCTGGCCTCACAGTCTGTCTGCTGACACTCTTGAAACCTTGCAAATCTATGCAGTACCCTTATTAAGAGACATTGCAACATCTGTATGCCTTCCCAGTGCTTGCCATTCCCAGGAAGAGAGGACTCCCTGGGACTTCTGTGGCATGAGGACTTCTCTCCTGCCTGCAGTCTTACCTTTCCCTACCACCATTCCTGTGCCAGGCTGGGCTCTACCACAGATCTTGTCAGGATGCCTGGAATGTGAGCGTGCGCAGGAAGACCTTGTAGTCAGGGGTGGCTGGCTGGACAGTAAGCAGATGGCTACAGGAGAGCAGTGAGAGCAGAGGGTATCTAGGGGACTGCCAGCTCAGTGGGGAGGAGAATGGCCCAGGGCTCAGGGAGTCTTCTGGAAGAGTCAAGGATGATGCAATGAGGAATCAGTCACAGAAATAAGTCCATACACAAGGGTGTGACTCTTAGTGCGTTGTGGAGAGGTGACACTGGAAGAGGTCAGCTCAATGAATTGGAAGCTGAAATCAAAGAGGTCTAGGAAGGGCTCCAACATCCAGGTGCAAGCAGGCAGGCCCATGAGTTGGGGTCACTGCAAACTTCGCTGTCCAGGCAGCCAGACAGATTCCCGTAGTGAGCGAAATGGGCCTGACAGTACTTGGAGAAACATGGAGCATGTGCCCAGCTAAAGAGGGGTAGCTGCCACTCACATCCAGCCAGCTGGTACCAAATGGAAAGTGCAGACAAATCATACCAGGTCCACTTTTGCAAAAGAAACAGAAAATCGCAATTTTGATGTCACCATGAGCTCCCAATTTTTAAAACATTGATATCAGATTTATTTCATTATAAAAGAAATGTACACCAAGCCAAACAAAATACCTTGGCAAGTGATCACTTTGTAACTTGTAGGTGAGGAGCTAGGAAAGAGGATGGAGACCCCAAGCACTGGAAATGAGTCTTCACATCTAGGAATCAGAAGGCCACAACGGTGAAAAGAAAGCTGATGCCAGGGCGACAGCAACAGCCAAGGCCACAGCAACAACCAGAGCCAAAGCCACTCTGAGGGGAAGACTCTTCTCTGTGGGCCAAGAAAGAGCTCAGACCTGCAGAATTGAGCCCTAGATCCATTAGCTTATTAGATCAGCAAATATTCACCAGGGGCCCACTACGAGCCAGGCATCGGTCCAGATCCTGCCCTAAAGGAAAGCACATTACTGTACTCTTTCTGGGGAAAATGGAAAATAGGACAGTTTCATTGTTTTAGCCAAGGCTTCAATGACAAGAACACACCCCCTTTTGCTTCAGACGCACTGCTTCCTTTGAAACCTGTGTCACTGCAGTTATGCAAGTTCTTTGCTCAACACAGACCATCGATAGCAGGTGGGCACAATGACTCTCCATACGCCAATCCGGTTTCCCTGAGTCCCTCTGCAATTGTTCCTAGGTACCATGTGTAGATACTGTATAATTGTACACTCACACCAGTAGCTAAGATGGCACCCAAGATAAATGAATCACCCCAGATTGGGAGCAGAGTGTTCCATCATGGAAATCCCCTGACCACCACTGGAGCTCTGACCACACAACAGCTCTGCGCCCCACAACCCCGCTCTGTGATAAAACAGCTCTCGCCTTCCCTGGATGAGGGCTGACAGCCAGTGAGCCATGCACTGTGAGCGGCCACTTCCCCTATTTCACCTTGCTGAGTTTTTGTTCCTGTCTTTCTTTTAAACAGAAGGGGGAAAGCACCCTGTTTATTTCCAAACTCCCTTGCATCTGATGTGCGATAGGCTGGCACTTGCTGTTAAAGCAGAAAATTATAAGGAGGCCTAATTGACCCTCCTGTGTCTTTGGAAAAGCCTGTCTGTGGTCTCTAATTGACCCTCTAGGCACCTATGGAACAATGAATGAATCTTCAGGAAATAATGGAGGGCGATGATTAATAGCCCGGGCCTGGCTGGACCTCTGTCTCTCGCCATTTTTCCCCTTGCACTTTCCTTCCTCAGCTCCACAACTGCCGATTCCCTGGATTCTATAAGCAGCGATTTATTATTATCGCTGAATAATAAACACCCTGCCATAGACAGTTTTAAAAACCAGAGACGTCGTGATTCTGTGGAGATGGTGATAACATTTATGGGAGCTGGCATTTTCGTTTTTCTCTTCCCTCCAAAGAGGACTTCTCCAGCATTTGCAGGCAGGGTCGAGAGAGGAGGCATCACTAAGTCCTCAGTACACGAATGGCAAATGTGGAGCACTTTGAGATTGTGACTTTGGGCCCAGGAGTCTCACAGCAACAGTGATACTGACAGCAAGAGTAAATGATGTTCTTCAGCAGGAATCACGTAACCAGCCCTCTTGGACATTATTTAGATGAAAACATGCAGAAGCCCTGAGATGCAGCCAGTGCTACTGTCCCCATTATTTGGATGGATAAACAGGGGTGCAAAGAGAATAAATCATTTGCCCAAAGTCACAAGATCCACAGCTCCTGTTTTTCTGTGCCACACAGCGCTACCTTCCTACCATTCAAAAATACTTGTCTCAAAGGAAGAATATTAATAAGGGAAAAGGTTCCTATTTCTCAGTAAGAATTAGAGAGTATTTTTCCTTCTTATAACTTTGCTGAAAATAAAAGCTTGTTTTCCCCCAAATACTGTAATAAGAGCACATTTAATTTAGAAGTACATCTTCTCCAACAAGACTTTGAGGGAGTTTTAAATCCCTCACATCATCTGTACTTATAATTTTTTTAAAGCAAGCGAGGAAGAGAAAAGAATGATCTTTCTTTGCTCTCGCTCACTCCTGCGGATGTGTCCACTTTCCTCGGGTCCTGAGTGGCAAGAGAGCTACCACCTGTCTACCACCCCCTACTGTTTTTTTGGAGCCCTTTTCTTCTACTTCATTGCTTTGTGGGAGAGCAGGCTGCCTATGCTGCAAAATTAGTGCTTGGGTAAGATGTACAGTTTCTGCAAAGGGGCCGGACAGACTCCTATACGAGGGACTGGCTTTGTCAGCAGCCAACATGGGCCACTGTTCAGGGCCAGGAGCCACGGTGGGCTGGGAGATTCTGGAAGCCAAGTAACGCCAATGAGGCTCTGAAATACAGAGTGAGCTCAACAGCCAACCTGTGCGCTGAACTGAAGACTGTCTGTGGTCAGCTCCACATGGTCCCTTGCAACACTGAGACAGGAGAACACTATTGTGATGTTTTGTACAAAAAGTGTGTGTTGTGTACACTGAAAAATATAGGTATAAATCATGTCTCATTACCTATATCTACCTCTATGTATGTATGTATTTATTAGTCCATTTCTCTAACCTTCAACCAGAGCTGCTTTCAAACTCTTAGTCTTACCATATGGGTGGTAAAGGGCAGGTAGCAAATACCACAGCAAGGCCACTAAGCCTTTCCTCTGTGACAGGTTTGCCTGCAGGGAGCACTGAGCTTACCTGCTTCTACCTGCTGCTGTCATTACCTTAGGTCAGCCACCTCCACACTTTGTGGCATCTTAGGCCCAGAAAGCTATTGGCAGTGGGCTGCCATGTGGTCTGGGCTATTTCTCTGTCAACTCATACTGTACTTCATGTATTTATTTGAAAGTCAGATCTGTTGCCTCCTTGAAAAAAAAAAAAGGGTCAGATGACCTCATGAAAGAGTTCCAGCTCCTTAGAAGGCCATCATAGCAAAAGACAGGAATAGGAAGTTGGAAAGGCAAATTTAGCTTAGAGACAAAAGTCTAGAATAGTAGAAGAGAGTAACATGATGGCTCCTGGATACATATGACAAGACATTTTTCCATAGGCAGTCATCTCTGTTCTGCGGGGCTTACCACACCTAACTAACAGCATCCATTAAAACAGTAAGTAAAGGAGGGAAAAAGAAAAAAGGGGAAATAAATGAAGAAGGAATAATGACTGAGTGAATGAATGATAACATCCCTAAAATTTGCTTTTTTAATGGAAGAGAAACAACTAACAGTGATGCAGAAGTCCTCTTCTGCCCAGGCTAGAGATATGCACATCACCAACACATGGTGTAGGGTGAGCAGCAATTTCTAATGGGGAAACCTGACTCTCATCTGGTACTACACGTGCAGTGGGTGCCCAGGCCCTCTGATGCCTATCTGGTCATCCCCATCTTACATAGGAAGGAAGCCAGCAGAGAAGTCAACTTCCTTCTCCAACTGACACTAACATCTACTATGGATCTGAATTATAAAACTGTACCTACTATAAACAGAGTCACACTATTTCCTTTTTAAAAACCATGGATGGCTTTATTCATTAAGATTCAGACACTACGGAAGGTGCAGCTGTGCCTTCTCCTCTCCTGGATCCCAAATAAAACACCCATATGGAAGCAGATGGTTTTGTATAACTCAGATGACAGCACTTGGGGCAAGACAGCTGCATCAGAATGGTAGAACTAGAATGATCTGGGAGGAGGGCAGTGAAGCCAGTTCAGCTTCAAATGATGGCTGCATTTGTCTGGGAAAATTTGGGTCCATGTATGGAATGAACTGATCTTTGAATAACCTCACCGCGGAGCTCCTATTCATCAAGCTCCTCCTGGGAGGTGCCAATGCAGCGCTTAACAAAGCCAGAACCTCAGAAAGCCACGCAAGGCCAAGGCCCTACCAAGCAGATCCATTAACAGCAGGGAGCAGCCTCTCAGTCATCCTCAAAACCTCACTGCCCTTCCCGCACATGCAAAGGAAGTAGCTTTGCTGAAACAATACTGATTGAGGCACCTCACTTTACAAAGGGAGGGCGAAGGGTGGACTCTATTTACTTTGATTTTGAGTGTGGCATGGACAGTAATGCCCCAGGGCCTCTCCATGGAGGAAATACAAAGTAGGTGAAGAAGACTGAGGATGGTGCCTGTGGAGTGCTTCACAAGAGGCCGAGGGGCTGGAGGAGGGAAGAGCCCAAGTTGCCACCAAGTAGAGGTACAGAGAAGCTCTTGGGGTCTGGACCATGTCTTTTCTTTGAAGATGGATGGAAAACAGCCCACGCCTGCTGGGACTTCCTGGAATATCCAGCAACAGCAATTATATCAGCTGTAGTAGCCGTCACTGAGCATTCTAATCATGGAACGTCTGTCCTCAACAGTCTCTGGACACAGTCTATCACAAATTCATCAGTTAATCCTGAGTCTTCTGCCAAGGAACAGATCCTATCCTCACTCCTGTATTCTTTTCCCCTTTCTGTATCCTATTAAAACCATTTTGTATTTCAACCCACAGCCTTTAGTTCCAAATCTCCATTCCAAACTCTCGACATGTTTCCAAGTTACCCAACTATGGAAAGTGTAATATCTCCAAGCTGGATCTCTTCTCCCTCCACATTAGACTGTCCCAGCTCTGGTGCTGTTCAAGAAGAGCCAAAGGACAGGACATCTGACAAGAAGTACCAAGGTTACCAAGAAACCCCAAAGCAGGGCTTTGAGCTATGTCAGGAAAGACAAAAATCCACTAAAAGAATACTCACTCATGTTGCAAATGTCATGTTTTTAAGACATAAAAATGAAAGAAGAAAAATGTGTTTTAACATTATGCCTCTTATGCAAATATTCACAATCCAAACCCAGTCCACTGACTATTTCTGTAAATAAAGTTTTACTGTTACACAACCATGCTTATTTGCTGACATACTATATCTATGGGTGTTCACTATCCATCACACTCTAGTAATTGTAGTCAATGGATACATTAGGGGTCTCAAAGCCAAAAGTGTTTAATATGTGGTTCTTCAGAGGTTTTGCAGTCCCTCTTTTAGACTGAAATGAGTTTCTGTGGCTCTTAAATAATTATATCTGCTTTATCATTCCTCAGTTTTATATAGATTGACTAATCAAACAGGAGGCTTTTTAATGGCAACACTAAAACACAACTAATTTGCAATTAGAAAGTCAAAGAAAGTCTAAGAGTCACAAGTGCCATTTCTGAAATAAAGATTATACCAGGTAACCTAATTCAATCACAGACATTATTTCAGTATGTATCAGATGTTTGTTTTTCTTTTTTAACACAGGCATTTTCCTTCACAATGGAGAAAAGAAAATTCAGCCCCCCCCCCAACCTTTCTCTATCCTCCTAATCAACTACTTATCCATTTATTTTGCCTGGCCAAGTAAAAACTCTTTAAAGATTCTCCATCACTGATGGGCATCCTGCCCTATGTAGTGCATATTAGACAACACATGTTATAGGTGTTTAGATAACTGTGATCATCTAAGAAGTTCATTTTCCCTATAGGTTTAAGGACAAAACTATAGGATTAAGACATTTAGAACGTACTTGATTCCTATAACATGTAGTGATTTTGCTAATGTTGTTCAGTTTTATTTCCTTGCCCAGAATGATTTCCATTAGCTGGCTTGCAGATTAGCAGCCTAATCTCCTAACAAGAGCTCTTCGATCAAATGGTCTGGAGTTGCCACATGCCTTGCCACTGCCAAGTGACTGATTCAAGAGATGGACAAAAAGTGGACACACACAAGTCCAGATAGTGTGATTAATGGTCGATCCAACTTTGTCTGAACCGCATATCATGACTTAATGGGAAACCCTGAAGAGATTAAGGGGGGAATTACATTACCATGAATAATATAAAAAAGTGATATTCTGTCTGAAAAGCTTCTGAGTGCAAGTGACTCGAACAAATATATTAACAGCGCTTACAGCAGATTCAATCAGGTTGAACGTACCCCAGAATTTATTTTGAAATAAGCTTTATATATCCAAGATATGAAGAATGAATCTATTCGTGACTGGCAGGAAAGCTATTAACATGCAGATTTTAATTCTGCCTTCGATTCTGTAGAGGCTCCATTGTCCCTCCCTGAGTCTTGGCCACCTCTCCCAATTACAGATGCTGGGTACTTCCACAAATGTCAGTGCCACAATTATGCTCCAGCAGGCTACAATTTATTTCCTCACCTTTGTCTATCTTCTAAAAATCAGTTCTAATTTGTCTGATCAAGGTGCCGACAAAATCATGTTGAAAAGTATGAATTCTATCACATCGATACAATCATCTGTTGGAAAAGCCAGTTCACAGGCCGTTCAGTGGTGAAAATCTTGGCAATGAAATGAGAGGCCCGTTTTTGAAAATCGAGGCATGCATTAATTTACAGTTAGCCATAATGAGGTCACAGTGTATGGCCAGTTAACGGGCTGCAGCCAAAAGGCAAATATTGAAATGAAGGCGTTTATTTTCAAACCAACAAACCTGAACTGAGCCATTGCAATAAGAGCCATTAGTATTCTAGTTACTGAGAAAAATAATTTCATCTCTAAAATTAATTAAATAAATTGGAATGACCTGGCATCATTTTTGCAGCAAGCGGACAGAAGAACACAGCATGAAAGGCAAACTCATTTACAATCAACTGCCCCATCAGTTCCTGGAGAAATTGTGTTTAACTTGATGGGAGGTGAATGTTAAAAATATGATTCATCCAACAAGGTAATGCCATGCTCTGGAGTTTGCAGAGCAAAACTCAAAATAAACTTTACTTGAAAAACTAGTTTTCTCAAATTCAGAGACAGAATGCCTTTGGACAGAGAAGCATAGTATGTTGGAATGTTCACCTCTCAGAAAATTTAGATTCTCTCTTTGTTGCCCATACTCTATTTTCTGAGCAATCTCTATTATTTTTCAGCAACCATGATTAATACAAGACATAAGTGATGAACAGAATGGATGCAATCTGCAGGATCTGTCAGGTCTCTGAAGACAGTCAACAGTGGAATCATGATCCACATCATGCTCACAATTTAGAGTGCCGGGGTCTGAAAGTTTCTGGCTCATACTCCCCTAACTCCTACACTGAAATCTAATCAACCATGTGATGGTACTCAGTGCTGTGACGTTTGGGCAGTAATTGGCAAATGATGACAGCAATCTTAAAACACAGTCAAAGAGAGAGGCTCTTCACCCGTTCCCCTTGTGACCATGCAGTGAAGATGGGTATCTACACATTAGGCAGTGGGCTCATTCTATGTCCTGTCATTGGCCACACTGTGACTGATGACCATGTGCAACATTTTTAGACTTCTCTCTCTCAGGAAAAATGATAGAGGGTAGGGACAGTTTCATCCTTGTCCCCAACAGAACCCCTCGTGTCCAACATGGATCATATTAGGGATTAAACTTTGCTCTAATGAAATTCATAGCTTATGATTCCATTGGAAGAAACTTGAAAGTGGTCACACAGGTCAAATGAGGCTATGAAAGTGGGGCTCTCACAAAAAAGAGGAAGAGACACAGTGATGTATGTCAAAGGATGACCACAGTCCTCCCTGAGAAGATAAAACAAGGAGGGGACCATCTGCAAGTCAAGGAAAGAGGCCTCAGAAGAGATCAACCCTGCCAGCAACTTGACCTTGAATTTCTTTGACTTTGGATTTCCAAACTCTACTACTATGAGATAAGAACTGTGGTTGTTGCATCCTCTGGTCTATGGGATTTTGCTATGGTAACCCTAGTGGACTATTCTCCAGTGGGGATTTAACAGCCTTTCAGTGGCCAACAATGACCACATCCCAGGCACACTGTTCTCTACATTCTCACTCTGGGGGGAAATCAGACTGTGCTGTTTGCTTAAGAATGGATAAAAGATACAACCAGAGACATGCTTGGAGCCGGCCACAGTGCTCATGCTGGTAATTGTTTCCTCAGAAGCAGGGCTTAAGACCAGCACAACACGCTGAGCTGTGGACTGGACCATCACTTAATCCCAGTACTGTCTCCTGCTTTTGTAGACAGTACTGGCCAAAATGCTACCCATAGAAAGTGTCCACCTAGTCAAGCTACCATGGATAGTTCAGTGAGACAGAAAAGTTATCTTCCTCAGGGAATCGAATTCCTTAAGAAACTCAAAAACACCTAAGGAGAAACTGAAACTGAAAATTTAATTCTCACTTAGATTGCTCTCATATTCTAGAAATAATCTCATTTTAGTTACTGTGCTGGGTGGTGAGTTAGAAAATGGTTTTCATGACATGAAGTTATACGTCCAAATCACAGCCATCACTTACACTCTGTGACCTTAGCAGTCACTTCACTCAGTGGGCCACCGTTTCCTCATTTGCCAATGAGGAAACATCTATTCAATAAAAAAGAATATAATTTCTAGTTAATAAGGCAGTTGGAAAAGTTAACTAAGGAATGTAAAGTGTTCTCAATAAACTGTAACTATGTATTAGTACAAAGGACTTGGATTTTGTTATTAATAATTAATGGAATAAATGTTAGCACTTATTGAGAGATGTCTACTGTTTAACAATTATAATCACAGAGAATATTAGTATCAGTTCTTTATTAAATTATAAAAAATATTTGCTCTCAAAACCCAATTTCTTATTCATTTAAATCAAAAGCTTGTGCTAAATCTTGGTCAAAATATGTGGCTGATTTAATTCATAGATATTTTGAAAACAAAAAACAAGGGCTCCTGCTAGGCTGGACTTTTCTTATTGGAATAACCTCCAAGCTCCACCACTGGAGGATTTGATGCTAAGGGCTGTGAGTAGAGGTACAGATGATCTTTCATCACAGGGTCCTAACAACAATCTCTCTCTTTGACAAGAAATTTATGGTGGGCTGTGGAAACCTTACTTTATTGATGATTGAGGTATCAACTGTCCTTGATACAAATAAAGAGGCTTTCCAAATCATAAGCAAGACAAGGCACCTAGCAGGCCCTGGGAGCTGAGCAATTTATGGGGCATTCAACTCCCATCAATGCATTGTCAGTACCTCCAAGGGGTCTGGCGGGTGTGTTTAGAGGATGGATGTCCTTGTCATAGTCCAAAGAGCACACAGGGAAGCCCCCAGGCCCTGCAAATTCAAAGCATCCAATGCTATAAAGATTTAGTACTGGCACTTTCCATAGCCCCAGATTTTGGTATTTCAAGTCATTTACGGCATGGCTCAGGACTGAGTATATCAACTCCCATAGTGACAAGTTTTTGTGCCAGGTTCCAGAATTCTGTTTCAGGAGCTAGGGGGACATTCCAATGACCAGGCAATCAAGTTTGCCCATATTAACCAATAGCAAAGTCTTTCTTAGTCCACTTCTTCATAGGCAAAGGAGCAATATTTTAGCAAAGATGGGTAGTGTACATAGACATCTGTTCATCTTCTGCTAAGGACACACGGCAATAGTTCAACACTTTTTGCAGCACCATGTGACTAGTTCAGCCAATACAGTCAAGGGAAAAAGTGACATGTGACCAAAGTATTTAATTGCTCTTGTAACCCCCTCTAGTGGTGAACAAGAAGGACATGGATACTGCAGCTATGTGATCACCAAACTGCCATCAGCCCATGCCCTAGAATCACTGCGTATGTCGGGACCCAACCAACTCACACTGGACATCTACAGAGAGCAAGAAATAAAACAGAACTGTACTTAAATATCACCTCCCATAGTCTACACATTTGTCGAGATTAGGAAAAGCAAAAATGTTTAAGATTTTGCTTCTCCCTTCCTCTTATCACTTTGCTATTGGGCTGATGTCCTGGGGAATCAGACTGTGATGATTCCCAGACTCCTTGTCTGGGTTGTAACTAAGCCACACCGTGATTTCCCTGCAGTAAGAAAGACAGCATATGGAAGGAAGTACATGGAGGTTATTATCTTCACTTCTGGTAGAAATGCCTTCGTTGAATTACAGTTCAAAGTCACACTGCTTCCGAGCACTGGTATAGGAACTGTTTGAAGTGCATCTCTGTATCCTGTACAATCCCAGCCGAGCACAGTTCTTCTCAGTGGAAGGATGACCAAGGCTTTGTGTGTGGACCTGTGAAATAGTCAAATGCTGAAATTCAATTGGGAAAGGTTTATCTCAGCACATCAGTTTTTGCTACACACTTTTGCTCCCTGACAATAAAAACCAATGTGGTTTGCTTAGGGCCTAGACTAAAAGGAAATATGGTACCAAATTCAAGGGCTCATTCAAGACCCTGCAGTACCTACTCCAACGGTCCTTCTCATTTGCCTCCCTTTTAGACACTATGTGATATTTTACATGCTCAGCTTAAAGAACATAAGACCAATCCCCTCAGAGTCAGGATTCAGTCCATGCACAGGTACCCAGTCAGGAAAATGGCAAAAGGAGACCTCTCTGCAGGTTCATCAGCCCAGCATCATGACAAGGGGCCTGAGGTGGACCTGTTCACAATCTGTTGGCTTGACATCCCACATTGTGAGATGTTTGGTGTCAATGGGAGTTTGGAAGATTCTAGGAAGTATTACTTTACTGCTAAGTCCCACTGTGCTGCAGGGTCATGTGACGAGTCTAGCCAAAAGGCTGTTGACAGGAAGTGACATATGATACACATTCTAAAAAAATCATGAAGACTTTCAAAGCCCAAATTGATAACCCAATCTCCCTCATTCACAATACTGCATCCTCCTTTTAGAAAAGGCCACTTGGTGCCTGGCTTCAAGCAAGTGTTGATTCATGGAAATAGTCTCACAGTCCTCAGCTAATTGTTAACAACAAATAGAACTATTTTTGATTTTTCATATTAAACAGAAACACATGCTCACAGTAGGAGGAGTGAAGGACAAAGGGAAGGAAAGGTAGGAGGGACAAAGCAGAAGGCTCAGTAAGTAAAATGACTAATGCATCCGAGCTCCCAGACCACTGCCTAAGCAACTGCTGCATGGCCCTAAAGGCGGGTACCACTATCGTTGTCTCCTTACAGAAGAGGAGTGCAACAAGGCAAGGTTCCTCAGTCAGTGTCATCTCACATAACTAATTAGTGACAGAAGCAGAATTTGAACTCAAGCTGTGTGACCAAGTTCATTAACTTAACTTCAAAAACAACAACAACAAAAATTATATCTATTCTATCCAGAGAACATCACTGTTGCTCTCTTATGTTTCAGAATATTTTTCTCAGTGTGTATAGGTATATATTATTGTAATAAAAGTATCCTTATACAGTACAGATAACTTTCCAAACACACTTTCATATTTCAAAAAAATTTAGTTCTTAGTACATACTGAGTTCTCTCAATATCCTCAAAAGCCTTTCAGAAGTCTAACTTCATTGTATCTACCCATTCCTTCCTCAACTCAGCTGACAATGTCCATAACAACTGGGGAAGATGTAGTTCTCATCAAATCTATGGATGAGCTGAGAGTGTAAGTTTACAGAAGCCCATGGACCCCAGCTCAAGAGGGGACTAACAGCCAGACCCTGAGTGTGCTAGCTACATGCCAGCACGGTCACAGGGACCCTTCACGGCCAGAGACTCACAGTAAACATCAGATTTAAAGAACAACTGATGAAGCTACATCTTTTTTGTATGTCAAAAATAAAGCTAATTTTCCTCTTCTTTTACCTCAAATCAGTGATTGTCAAGAGCACTAATCATGCCCCTAAGTAGGAACAGATCTACGTTCAACTGGCAAATGTATTTGATCATCACACATGACACGTAGGGGCAAAACCAAGGACTGGACAGTATTGACATTTAGATATGAGACTCAGAGTCAACACTGTGCCCAAGAGAGAAAATGATGCCCTCAGGCCAGATTCCGTAGGAAGAGCACTGGGGTTTCTGAATCCATCTTGACTGTTTCCTGGGGCCGGCTCTGTATCTGCTTTTTCACTTCCACTAGCTTGTGTCTAAGTACATGGCTGTGTCACTCACTGAGATACTGAGCAGAGATCAGAGGCCGGAGAAAGTGTAGGCTGCACAGAAAGAAGGGATTTTTTTGAGGTTAATTTGCAGTTATACCCAATTGTTTATGTGTGCACATGTGCACACGTGCGCGTGCATACAGAAGAGCTAGAAGGGGAAATGGAAAATGCTTATACTTAAATTTTAGTGTGATGTTATAAATTTATATTGGGTCTCATCCTATCTAATCTAAATGTTCTAGGGGTCATAGCTGCTGTTAATGATCCACTGCACTTCACCCCGACACTGGCATTAGTAATTATCAGATGCCTCTCTTTGGAGGGAAAACAGGCTTTGGCAAGGTGCAGAAGCCTCACTTCCTTAACAGCCACTGCCAGTGCCATTTGCATTCACACACTTGTGAAGAATTGCCTGCACACAGAAGAGAGTGTAGAATTCTGCAAAGTGCACATGTGTGTACCATAAAATGAAACATCTCTGGACCCAAAGCTTCTTTCTATGGATAAGTTAACTAAACAGTTTGTGCTTACACTGTGTCTACCTCAAGTGCATGTCGACTCTTACTGGATGGGAAAGGAACTCCAAAGATCTACTCCAAACCCTCCATAGGTAGTACTCAAGGGTTCTTCCTAGAATCACAGCAACAACTTTTTTTAACAAGAACACCCAGAAGAAAAGCAGGATGTTGGTTGTTCTTGTGAGCTGTTTCACAAACATTATTTTCTAGTGGAACAGGCCTCACTGGGTCTATTATGATTTTTCCTTGGTAATTACCAACTTAAATGTCCTACTTCCATTCAGCACATATTTTTTTCTATCACTTACTATGTTACATATCCTGAGAAGTCTAGAGGAGAAGAGAAGCAATTTCAATGAAAGAGATATGAAAAAGGCATGTATGAAATATCAGAGCTGTGAGTCCCTTCATTATTAAGCAATCCAAAACTGTGTGTCCTGCCACAAGGTGCTCCAAGGTCTTCCTACTGCTCTTTTCTGGGCTCCTTGACCCATTCACCCCACAACCAGCAAAGTGCATGCACAGCTCTGCTTGCTGTCCAAGGCCACGATTGTAGGTAATGAAAGGAATTGCAATAGAAGAAACATAAACGAGCAAAGTTTTCAAATGCATCTCATAGGTCCTATTGAGGACAAAATGAACAGAAATAAACAATCTCCCATATCAGATGACATATTTTATATGTTCTCCCTCCACGTGCTTTTGTAAGGTAGCAGAAAGAAAATGCTCCTAAATCAGAGTTTTAAAATCATGTGCTGGTATTAGAAATAAGATTAACCCAGGCCCTTAACAATCAAATTTATGACTAGTAATGGGTTATGAAAAAACTCTACCTCGATGTCAGATGTAGGAAACAGAGTCTTTGGAGGCGTCTAATGATAAACTGCAGCTCGAGCAGTAAGCGCAGTGAACAGAATGAGCAGTTCAAGAGTTCAGAGCATGTGCCTCTGAAAGGTGTTCAGTTAAAGGGGGGCAGCCATGGACAAAGGCACGGAAAGGTCATGCTTACACTCATTCCATCTTCATTACAGCTGGGAGCTGTGGCCAGAGTGCACACACTGGGCCTCTGCATGCGCACCGCACTGGAGATTAGGACTCGTGAGCAAATTGAAATACTAAACAAACACCAGGTGGAGAACGCTAGCAGCGATACCCAGATACAGCCATCGGGGCCTCCAAACGCAACCCCAGGCCCCCCCAAAATAAGTTGATATGAGCAGCCCCCCCAACACACACACTGCCTTAATTTTTTTTTTTTTTTGGTGTGAGTGATAGATTAATTAAAGATTATAATCTATCTTCTTCAGAAGGCCAGAGAATGGACATGCAATCAGCAACTTAATTTTCTTCCAGGTAACTGCCAAACTTAAATTTATTCTTCCAAATAATATAATTTTCCCCATCTGGACAGCTCAGAATTCTATGTTCAAATGAGACAGCATTCATGGTCAGCCCTGTGACTCAACCCCCATCCTTCCGTGTTCAGGAAGTGGGGGAAAGGTGAACTTCATTACTGATTATCAGGCAGCCTCCCAGGAGATAGGCCGGCGCTGCTGTAATGGGAAAGCAGCCGGATTCGCGCCTCGCATGACCTTTCCAAGAAGGCCAAGGCCAATGCCACTCCGTTCTGAAGTGGCGCCAGCACAGACGTGGAAGATTTGGACCATCCTAGCACATCTCTGACCAGATAACTCCAGCAGCCTCACCCCCAACCCTTCAGTGAGCCCTGGTCCATCCATCCATCGGCTGTGGCAATGCAGAACCCCTCTGCAGCTCCTGTGCTGGAAAAAATAGCACCGTTACCCTCCTTGATCCCCCCTTGCAGTGGGCTTCATAGGTGGACAAGTTTCCAGCTACAAGTAATGATCTAGCATGGCAGCATGGCCAGCTGGATCGCAGAAGGCAAGAGAAAAGGCACATCACATAATGGTCATGGTGGCACAACATCAACTGTAGCTCTTTTGAACTAAAAGGCAGAATCATATTTTGAGCTCAGCATCTATGGTCAGCATGAAAACCAGCTCTGTCCCTTAGGAGATGTCTAATTTAAAACAGAGGACACCCTCTTGAGCCTTCATTTACCCATCTGGAAAATGAACATCATTTATCTTTGGCTCGTTTTAAGGAGCAAATCAGATGACAGATAAAAAGAAAATGAATAGGAAGGATAAAAGAAGGAAGGAGTGACAGAAGGGGAAAAAGAAGAGCAGGAGAAAAGTAACTAACATGGATTAATTCAAAGACTTAGCTCTGCAGCCACCATGTACCAAGTGCTCAATAAATAAATGGCTTCTGCTATTGTTCACTGACATCAATGATGAAGCCAGTCATGAAAATTAAAAATCTCCTCAGCCAGCGGCACAGCAGCCCTGATTCCCCTTGTCTTTTCTCTTGCTCTTCACAGTGATGGCCAGCAGGCAGGAGCAGCACTCTGCCTGCCTGTGCTTAGGCGGTACTGAGCCAGCTCTACGCTGGGCCGAGCGGGAGGACTGGACTCCCACTGGCCTTGGCTCCAGTCTGTGTCAGGAGACAGGGGGTCAGTGGGAAGCTGAGGCAAGAAAGGAAGCACCAGGTATCAATGCCCCACGACTGCGGGTCCTGTGGCACTGAAGCAGGACACTCACAGCTCAAGGATAAAGATGAACTGCAGGGTCACCTGGGCACCGGGTCCCTCAAGTGTGCTGCCCTAATTACCCACCCACAGGAGCCACCACTGTCTCACGGTGCTGTCACTCCACTCACAAGAGATTCAGCCTCTATAAATTCATTTAGCTGGAAGTGGCATACCCGGAAATCAATTCTTGGTTAAAACACTTGGTTCCAGGGAGATGGCATTTATGAAGAAGCTCACTTAGATTGGGCAGAAGTGATGGACTGGCATCAAATGATGCCCTGTGACGTCCTCAAATGTGAGTGCGCTGCTGGGGGTTGAAGCCATGGGGATGACAATGACGGTCAGCTCTGAAGAGCACCTCGTGCGCAGTCTCCTGGCAGTCGCTTCACAAATGTAAGCTCTGACTTTGCAGACAGCTTCATCACAGCTGTGCTGCCATGACCAACACGAGTGCACTGAGTGCTGACCTAGCCGAGGACTTGGCATGTGCCAGATGTGGTATCAGGTGTTCTGCATGTGAGGCTCCTGACCCACAGTCCAGGAATCACCTGTGTCACCATCCCGGCCATGAGTCCTAGGAGGCTCACATCCGTTCCTCATCTTTGAAGCATCGAGGTGGGGTGAATCTCCCTCAAGACATATCTGTCTCAGTGCTTTCCCCAGGAGGGCCACCGGTGAGGACAGAGCTCTTGAAATTTCCAATTCACACTGTGACATAGACTTTGCGCTCACTGACTGCAGAGACAAGGGACTACTTCAGTAATAGTCAAAGATACCAGCCAAAGTAGGGCTCCTTTTCAAAAATGTTTCAAGAGTCCACAGCATCAAACACAAACACACCCTTCTTTCTGAGGGGTCTTTCCAGTCCCTTTCTGTTGTTTCTCCACAGTGATGGGGCAGGAGGTCAGCGTGTCAAAGGGCAGCAGCACCATGGTGCACATAGCATCCATTTGCCATCTTCTTAGTGAAAAAGAATCCTACTCTTAGCTCCAGCATGATGGAAGTGGATCATGAGCGCTACACAGTCGAGATGGAGAGGTCAGTATGAATGATCGCGGGAGACTTCATCAAGCCCAGGTCCCCATAATGGGACACTCAGACCCTGACAGCAGAGGCAGAGTCGGCAGGTGATGTCATCTCCCTGAGCAGATCTGGGATCCATCTGCACACTCTGCCCACGGTGATGCCAAGAGTTCCTGTACGTGTCTACTTGCCAGGAGGAATCACTCAGAGGTGGAAAAAATATAAATAACTTATAAATTCCATCACCTGATATCAACTTGTGGGACGGGAGATATCAGTCTATAGTCATTAAGACATGAAGTAATATTGCAGACCAGAGTCCCCAAATGTGTGGTTTTGAGAGTTAATATTTAAGCTAAGTCAGGACAACTGGCCTCCAAGGAAGGCCATGATTACCCTGTTCCTTCTGGTTGCCTGCTATGGCTTTCAGACCTCCAGTATCCATGGGTCTAATCATGCCAAACGTCACTTCCAATTTGTTTTGGAAGTGGAAATGAAATGCTGTAGACATTTAAATCAAAATTGAGTTTTCCAGGAAAACTGAAGTGGTCATATTTCAACATTGGTCTTTTGATGGTTTCAAGTTGGTTGTTACAATGAACTGTAGGGATTTTAAGACGCAAGTGGGATTTATAACAAAAAAGAGCTCGTGGGCACTAAGCATCTACACTGTGCAAGATGCTTATTTGTTGTTAGCATTTGCACAATATTCTGGGGTGATATGGTACCTTATTTCTGACTGTGAGGACACCCAGGAAGGTTAAGCCTCCTTTCTGAGCCAATATCTCTAGAATGTCCATGCTTGAGTTTGAGGACTCTGCTAATTCTAAATTCACTTTCTTCTCTATTTTTTCCAGTGTTAAGGATTGAACCAATGACCTTGGGCAAACTGATCAAGTTCTCTACCACTGAGTTGCACACATATTACAGAATTTCTTTTTAACTCAGAAATTCAATGATCCTAATACTTGCTTTCCCAGTGTGACTTGATCCACAGCACTGACTTATGTCTTTCTTTCCAAGAATGAGTCTTTTCATTTAGGGATACATTTATAAGGCAACTACTCTTTCTCTGGCATTGTACTAGTTATTAGCTTCCAGCTGCTAACAAGATGGACAGCTTCCTCTCCTCCTGCAGCTCATCAAAGAGACAGAAGTGTAGACATGCAATGAGTATGATTTGTGCTAAAAGCAATTGCGGAGATCTAGAAAGATCTGAGGGAACACTCGGGGGGGACTCCCATAATTATTGCCCAATATCAGGAAAGGCTTTCAGGAAGGAATGACATTTATATTGAAACCTGGTGGATGGGGGTGAAGCTGGATTTGGGAGAAAGAGGTACTGAAAGGTAACTTTCAAAGGGTAGAAAGATCAAAGGTTGCCTCGGGCCTGCCTAGTATTCTCTCACTCACACCTGGGCACCTCTCGTGCTAGATGTCTTTCAAATACACAGGCCCATCCTGGAGAATCTGTTAGAAAGCTAGCTGTGCTTCTAACTCATCTGCACCCCAGCTATCAGAAGTTCATGGTGAGGACACACCCCCTGCTTGCTCAAAGGAGGAGCCAGGCTAAGTCTGTTGCCAGCTCTAAGTCCCTCAGCAACTGACTAGCTAACACTGGGGTACCTAGTGGACAACTGCCCCACCCACAGCACAGTAAAGCTGAGCATCAACCCCAAGACACCAAAGGGTAGGTAGTAGGACACATGCACTTCTTACTTCAAACCCCACCTTGCTCTTCGTATAGCTTCTCTAGGAAAAGCCCTGGTTTTTGTGTTTGTTTGTTGCTATGTAGTTCAGGATGGTCTTGAACTCACCAAATAGCTCAGGTGGGCTACAACTCAAGGTGATTTTTTACCCAAGCCTCTCAAATGCTGGGATTACAGGAGTGCTCCACCGTGTCTAGCAAAAACAAAAACAAACTGGTTTTGAAAATATCTTCAATATGCTTCCCAGAGAAAACTTCTAAGACTTCATCAAGGACAGCACTATAATGAAGAGCACAATTCTCCCTCCTCCCAGCAAAGACATTCAAGGTCATTTTATAGCTTATATCCAAATGTTCCCCAAATCCTCACATGCTCATAGGTGGGGCTTTTCAGACATGGCTGGATGTAGAGTGTGTGATAGTTGGATGAAGAGTGTCTGTTAATGAAATGGATTTAGCATAGTTCTAGTTCTGAATAATGGAAGCCCCACCCTAGGTGTGGGTGGCACCGACCAACAGGTTCATAGCCTGGATGACATATAAAGGAAGAGAGGGAAGGCAGGCTTTCTACTGCTGCTTCCTGCTTCACTGCTTTCTGCCTGCTCTACCATAGGCAGTTTCTGAGATGTACCTCTGTCAGGCATGCCTCACTGCTTTGGAGCCAGGCAACTATGGACTGAAACTTCTGAAAACTGTGAACTGAACTAAGCCTTTTCTTATTTAACTTGTGAGTACAGGGTATTTTGTCTCAGCAACAAGAAAGTAACTAAGACACATGTGGTTTTGTTTTCACTGTGATCTGACACTGGCTTCAAGCTAACAGGGCAGCCCTCCTACCCAACACTGACTGGATAGTAAAGGGCCAAAGAGTTTCAAAAAGCACCTCAGGTAGAAGGTTGGGAGCTCCATTTTCAAGGGTTTGACGAGGCTGCTGACTGCTTCTCAGTGAGATACTACTGAAAAACATGGTGCTAAATAACAGCAAAGTTTCTGAATCAGGTGGTCATGACACTGGTATCAGAAACAGCACACATCAGAATGAACCTAAAATCTGGGAATGAGGATGTTGTTAATTATCCATGCCATGGTTAGAATGATAGGCACCCCTAAACAACATGGCAAATATTAAAAACACATTGTAGAAATAAAATTAAAAATCAGATGCCTAACTCTTAAATATCAAATACAAAAATGTATCAAATACAAAAAAGAATCATATCAAGAAAACTTTTAAGATTTTAAGATTCATCTTTATCAATTAAAATCCATTTGCTTTAGATAAGAAATTCCTCATTCAGAGACCTAAGTACAAATTTTCCTGTTTGGCCAGAGATCAGGTTAACTTTATTGCCCTATGTTATCAGGTAACCTCTAAAAGGCCACTTCTTGCAGCTAAGATCACTGCTCTTCAGAGGAGGTCCTCTGATTAACATCTGCTTTTCTCAGCAGATTGAAATCTCATGGGAGTGAGGGTCTGTACTGTGCCACTCATCTCGGTACACTGTACATGTTTGGAGTTCCCAACAAGCATTTGTATGAATAAGTGAATGCATGAAAATACCACAAGTCTTCACTATTTAACAGCCTGGATAAATAGTAGCACATAAAATAAGACTTTTTATGAACATGTCTACATCCATCTTCCAGAACAACGGTCTACTCCATTAAAAATAAGTTCTACAGCATGTCTAAATTATTGGTTGAGGTATCTTGTTTCCTGGTGGCCTTGTTTGTTCTGAAGGCACATTTTTAGAATATGAAATAGTAAGGATGGATTATCCAAGAAGAAGGTGAATGTCATCGTCCTTGCTGGACAGCAGACACCTAAAGTTATAACCCAGGCCAAAGCAGAATGTGCAGTATTTCTGCTGCCAAATACAAACCAAGCCCATGGGCATGGACTATAAGAAAACAATATCCTCTTAAGAAGATGAAAAAGACTAAACCAGGATATGCATTTGCATTAATGTCCCCTCTCCAGTTATTCATAGAGATTCCATGTGGAATGGTCTAGGATGGAACAAAGAACTCCCGGAGAGCAGTACAGCCACACAACCATTTCAGTGAGATCTGAAAAAATATTCAGATCTGGAGACTCTGACTGAAAAGTTTCAGAGAGGAATGAGAAATTTGAATTTTTGATAAGCACTCCCATCTAGTTCGGACTGGAATTCAAGTTTTGAAGACACAGCCAGAAATCAAGGTCATTTTTCTGGATGCATGAGACAAAGAGCATTTTGGCTTTCTACTCGAAGTATTTTTTTTTTACTTACTGTTAAATATTTCTTTAATTCCCATGCACTAACTTCATTACACTGGCCAGCATACATGTCTAAATATTAGTGTGTGCACCCATAACTTATAGCACTGTACTATGCACTCTATGCACAATGCTTTATATAAAAATTACCTTGAACATTTTCCTTTTTTGCTAGATAATTTGCAGACATGAGACAAGTCACCAACATTCAATGCCTGCCCACTACCACAGACTGTCTGTTGTTATCTATGCTGACACATAAAAAGAAGGCCTTTCCATTATTAACACTGGTACTGGCCAGCTGTTAGATCACTGTATTACTTTGGTTCTGCTTTATTAGTTGAGAAAAAGTGTGCCTAGAAAACACACAAATACATAACAGGAAAATCTGGAGCCTGAAGACACAGATAATGATCTTTGGAAATTGGCTACTCATGATTCAAATGTACTGGCCTCAGAATTTCCTATACTGACAAGCAGAAACCTAAACTGATATGCAGGGGGATTAAGAAAGGTGGGTGGCTGTGCACACAAAATCAAAGGCCTCTATCTGCCTTAGCTCCTTTCTGGAGAGCAACCCTTACTTGTTCAGCAGAAAGGAGAAGTCCAGACCTGATGTAGAATCTCTTTCTATGTGTAAAAGTCAACACATAAACGCACTGTGGGGTTGGGTAGGGGAGTGAGGGAACAAGATTATCTTCTTTGAATTACAATCTGGGAAGGAAAATACCATATATTTTCATCAGTGACAATTTTATATTGCATGGAGCAGCACTTTTAAATGTTCTTTAGGATTCTTTCCTAGCATTCTTTCTGGGATTCTTTCTCCAGCCCTGATTCTGTCCCCAGAAAATAGGACTATCAGGACAGCACCAGGGGCTTCTTTGTACCTATATTCTGCCTTGGTCTGGCCATTGGAGGCTCCTGAAAGGAAAGTGAAAGGGGAGAGGCTGGAATACTATCCTTCCTTTGCTTTTTGCATCCATCCCACCAGGGCTTCTACTGAAGGACGGGGCTCCTATCAGTCCGTGACCTTCAGCTGCCCCCCTCCGCTAAGACTGGAGAGACAGTCCACATAGGGCTTACTCTTGTCACTCCAGAGATGAGACCATCAAGGCTGTCAACGGGTAGTTAGTTAAAAAGCAACCAAGTGACAGAGAAGCCCTAAATGCAAGTCATCTGTTGCCAAATTGAGATTTCTCCCATTCCCTAAAACTACACTGTGCAAGCCAATGTCTCCATTTTTAAAAGGCACAAGTATTAAGAGGTGATTCAATACAATATGATTTCATAACACAGCAGAAAGATGGACGAGTCAGTGCCTCCAGCATTATAAGTCTAACTATATTGAGTTCTGACAGCTTTCCCATTCACAAACATAAATAAGAAAGAAAAAATAACCTCCTACACCCCAAACACCATTTTGCATTTATAGATACTGCTCCTAATTAACCTCCTTCCAAAGCAAAAATTCATTTGTTACTAACGTTAGCCATTTCCCACAATTTAGGAAGGCCAGGAAAGGGTGAAAGAGACTCTAAACATTACTGTAATTGTCAGATTTAAGCATTTTGCTATAATTTGTTTCTAATTATCCAATTTCATACTTTTGGGAAATATTAAAAGAACTGGTAGCAAAACAGAGAAAACAATTTCTGGTGTGAGTTAATAATGTATCAGATTATCTAACAATGCTAATAATCAAAGGTGCTTTGCACAATTGTTTTAACCAAACAGGCGCATAATTTATCATTGGGACTATCCAAACCCTAGGGAACAAACTCCACTCCTTTGTCTCATCCTATGAAAAAATAAAAATTAAATATTAATGGAATTATCCACTTGGAGAATGGAAATATTTTCTTTACTTTCACTGATACTGAAAGAGAACTCTCAGACTAAAGAATATAAGACTTTGAACAAAACCAAATTGAGAATTTTGTTTGCTTTAGTTGTTTTCATTTTTGAATGAGAACCTACGAAAAACTCACCCGATACAAACATTTCTAAAGAAGCAAAGCAAATTGAAATGCAAACAACATTAATAAGATAAAATCAATTAATATGGAAATGATTTGAGACTGTGGCCTGGCTTGAAATCCCAGTTCCAAACCCACCTATCATTTCTTTGAGCCAGATCCTCTTACCTGTCAAAGGAGAACACATTTAGCTTATGGTGGTATGAAGATTAAATGAGGCAATCTGTTCTAAAAAGATTTTACACAGCTAGTAGGATATTATCAACACAATAAACATGAAAAGTATTGTTAGCAGTTTTTCCATTAGCAGCTGATTAAATTTCATAGGTATGATGAGTTTCAGATATCAACAGATCAGAGAAACATCTACAAAACTCTTAAGAAATATAGAACTATAAACAGATCTGAATAACATTAATTGTTGTTCTGTTTCAATGCATTCCCAGGTCACAGACAGAAGTTAGTCTTAAGAATACCTGGTCCCATTGATGATCCTATGTATTTTATAGTATACCTTTGAGAACATCCTGAGAAGGGGTCTAAAGGACTTCACCAGAATGTCAAGATGCATCCAGGAATAAAAAAATAAAGCAAGCTGTTTTGATTAATCTTGATTGTCATTGAACTAATGACACTGAACTAATATACTGCTGGAAAGGTGAGGGCTTGTGAGGGCACCAATACAGCCAATGAATGAGGCATCGTTGAGCTCACAGCTGATGGGGCTAACAGATAATGGGAATTACTTGGACAGTGGGTCATAGGAGCAAGACCCTGCGGAACACTTGGGCTTTTCCTATCCGGATGTTCGTCTGCACTGAGCATCTTGGCTGACATAAGGTGGGCAGCTTTCCTCAGCCCTGCCCTTTGACCATCATGTTTCTGCTTTGAAGGAGAAGACCCAGGACTGAAACACCTGAAACCATAATAAGCTCTTTCTTCCTTGACCTGTGTACGTTGAGTACATGGTCACAGTGATGGAAGTAATAAACATGTCAACAAAATATAAAACAAAACAAAACATGCCTTTGGGCCCTAAGCATGTAATCTGATACGAAATCTTAGCTCTGAGGTTATGTCAGGACACATTTTGAAACATCATTCACCATGACTTTTTAAATTAAAATTTATGTGGCGGAATATTCTGTTTTGAGCAAGTGGTCCTTTGTCCTTTGGTGTGAGGATGCGGAGCCCAGGATCACTGAGGCCTCACCCTCCCTGCTGCTTCCCCACGCACTCCTGATGCTAACCTGATGCTAACCTGGAAGAACCAGCCAAAGAAAATGAATGGGACTTTCCGTTCTCCGCAAGGCCCTAACTAAAGTTCATTTTCACAAGCCAAATTTAAAAATCAATTAATAAATTACAACTGCCAAAGAATGTTAAAAAGCCCAGAGGCACCTAAGAAGTGCTGAGAAGAAACAACAAAACATTAAGCCTGAGATAAATGGGTTTACTGTGTGTTTACTGTAATGTTGACTTAGTATCCCAGAGCAAAAATTCTCTTACCTCCACTTACCAGTACTTTGTATGATAATAGCAGCATTAATTTTAAAATGATCATGAATCAATCATGAAATCTGACTCTTGTTTTTACTGGAAACAAAACACCCTAATTAGCACCTTGAACAAGAGCGCCAGAGATGGGCATTGGCGGGCACAATCTTCTGCTGTTAATTCTCCCCTCATTACCCATGGTAAACAAGGACTGAAAGCAGCAAAGCTTACAGGCTATACACCTTCCATATAGTCCCTCGATAACACTTGGGGGCTGAACACTTTCACAAGAGGGCGGGACTACCCACCTTGGCATCCTTGGCATTTTGTGGCAGGGGCTGCCAGTTTCACCTTCTCATCCCCGTTCGCTGGCCTCATGCATCAGATACTGCCCAATGTTCCCTGGCAGGCAACATGGCCCAATTAAGAACCACAAAATAACAGCTTCTGTATCTATTATAAAGATTAAATGTAATAACATATAGATCTTTTTTAAACAGGGTTAGTGTGCTCTAGGGTGCATGGTGAGACTGAAATATATATAATTAGATATACTTAAAATTGATTAAGGGATACAAATCAAATGGAAAAGATGATTCTGTTAGTAGTTTTGAAGACCGAGTAGACTCGAAGTCACCTTCAGACTGGGTGGGGGCTCTCATTCCTACATGCTATTTTTTAAAATCAATACTGCTGAAGTGTTATGAACTACACCATGTGGACACCTACAGCACACCTGTGAGAGTGTGCACTCTGTGCAGTCTGATGCAAGTTTACACACTGTCACACACACCAAACACTCCAAGAAAAGAAGGGCTTCGCAATTGGGGTTGCTGTAAACTTACCCTGAATAAAAATAGGTCATGTGTTGTATTCTATAGCAAAAGCTTTGCACTAACAGTATAGTCTTACGAACTGGACTCCTGGACACCATCAGCTGGAAATGCCCCTGGTGGTCTCCCCCGAGGTGAGCTACCTTGGAAACTGGGGCTGGCTCTGTGGCTGTGGGACCAGTGCCACTGTGCCCCCAGAGTTCACTGTGCAGCAGCTTAGGTCTTTCCCTTAATACTCTGACATCTGAGTCTGTGCTTGGCATTGAAGTTAGAAGAACAGGGGGTGTAGAGAGGAGAGCCTGGGAACATGAGCTCATCTGTCTGCTCAACTGTCCCCAGGCCCTCAAGCCAGGTTCCCGGTCATGTGTTACTATGCCTTCCAGCACCCAACAATCCAATGTTTCTCTGCAAAGGAGACCTACATGCTCCAGCTGCCCAGTGCATCCAGTGGACAAGGAAACACTTGGCTTCAGGCATGGCCTTGCTGTGAACTGAATTCCAGAGTGGAGAGTGCCATTGTTTGGAGACATCTGTCCAATCTAGGTTGGGGAAATGAGGCCAGAGAAAGGGATCACTCTGGCTGGAACCCCATCTTTTCAATTTCCAATGAATCCAGCATAGTGTATAGCCAGGCATGCTGGGACGTTCCTATTTCAAGTGCACCTTTGAGTATTCTTTGCATTAGCCCCTACACCAATATCCTTGTTTATAACAGACCAAGGGACCACCCAGCACCACCCAGGATGTTTACTGATGCAAAAATTGTTTCAAGGATCCAGATCCACCAGAACCTTCGACACCTATCTCCTCAGCAAAGTGGCCTGAAGCAAACAGAAGAGGTGTCCACCAGCCCCCACTGACCTTCTGCTCCTTCCTCTCTCCCCTACCCCTTCTCCATCTCACTTTGCTCTCTTCCAGGGAAGTCCTGGAAGGACAATTACAAAGCAGGGCTATGCAGTGTGTGCACACTGAAATAGTCTTTAAAAAACTGTCTTCCAAATCACAAAATCCAGAGTGGCTCAGGATGATATATGTGCTCTATGACCATAAAATATAATATTCCAATCAAATGATAAATCATGCTTATATGGTTTTTTATATCTCCATTTATAAGGAAGAAAATCCTATCTTTTCCTCAGACCTGTTCTTTTTTTTTTTAGGTTTTTTTTGAGACAGGGTCTCGCTTTGTGGTTCAGGCTGGCCCTGAGCTTAGCCTCAAACTCACATCACAGCAATCTTCCTGCCTCTGCCTCCCGAGTGCTGGGATTACAGGCGTGAGCCACCACGCCCGGCACTGTGGTATGTGGTACTGGTTGCTGCTGGGGTGAGTCTCCATGCTTAGTATGGTACGTGGTTACCGGGGATCGAACCTGGGTCCTTGTGCTTGCAAGACAGGCGCCGGAACCACTGAGCTAACTCCCCAGCCCCATCCTCAGACCTGTTCTTAAAGTCCTGTGCATCTTCTGGAAATTTTTGATCAACCTTAAGTCAAGACACCTTGGGTCAGAGTCAAGGCAAGCAGGGACAACACGAGAGTAAAGGGAGAGGCCCGAGAAGACATGGGGAGACAAAAAGGGAAATGCCTTATGGGGGGAAAAAGTCTTAACACAGAATTGTCCATTAGGCTCCAGTGTTGATCATACAGTTCAATGTTCCTTAAAAGCCAACAACAGCAGTAGTCAATGATAAAAAAAAAATGGTAAGTTCGTAAAGAGAAAGCAGAAGAAGGGAGTGAGCCGACTCATCAGGGAATGACAAGGGGATGTTTGCAGGCTGAGGCACACCCACATCATTTGATGCGGACTCCAGGACCATGTGAATTAGAGCTGCCAAAATTTAACAACATCCCCTGTGCTATGTGGCACTTGAGAAACAGAAACTCAAGCAAACTGTGCTGAGGAAAACAGTGTGTGCCAACAGGACACACAGGAGGGGAGGGGAGGACTACACACCACTGCTGTTTCCTACACACGGGGCCCCGCAGTTCCCTCACCAAATTCTGTTCTGGGCTGGGGTTGGGGTTGGGGTTGGGGGTGGAGCTTGCACTCCCGAGAGCCAGGCCTTTTTCAGGGAGTGTGACAGCAGCTGGACCCTGCACCTGGGGTCATAAACAGAAGCCTTTGCTGTACATCATGCACGAGTGGAAATGGATCCCCTCTCAGCTGCAGCCTGCGATATCCTGAGGCTCTCTCTATGCTAAATCCCAGTCCTCACCACACTACAGAAAAAATCTTTCCCCCTATAAAAAGAAATACAGAAGAATTTCTCTCCAAACAGACTGTCCAAAGGGATGTAAAATACCTCCTTCCAGATACAGAATACAAAACATTTAAAATTCGCAGTGGGTCAGATGAACATTAACACTTAGCTTGTGACCTTCAGCCCCCCAAGCTTTTATGGTTCCGTAATGACCGGATGGTGCTGTCAGTGACAGCTCTGCTCCTTCTCCCTTACAGACCCACTGAGTTCCGGAGAGTGAGCCGAGGTCTCGCATTTGTGATCACTGCTCAAGATCCGTCCACGGAGGTACATTTTATAATCTCAAATCTATACATAATGCTCATGTTAAACACCAAGGCCTTTACCTTGGATATAAGGCTTTCTTTTTATTTTTATCATTATTATCACCACTACTATTAGTAAAGACAGGTCATGAAGACACTGCTCCGAAAAGACTCAGTGAAATTTCTGCTCACGCCCATGACGGATCTTAACCCCACCACATTCAACTCAGACCCACAACGATAGCATTTCCAGACTCATCGGGGCTCCGCAGTTGCAACCTTGTCTGTACGTTTTACCAAAGCGCACAAGAGCATCTCATCTCCTCAATTACTGATTAGTGTTGCTACAGAATACCATTTCCTCTTGCGGCTGATAAAATATTAATCAAAAACAGGAACTGAGCGATTTCCCAGTGTAGATGTCTTCTAATGGTAATACAGGGAGTCAAAGAGAGATCTGGAGGTCATATAACAGCTTCTGAAGAAGCACAGAAGAGCGACATCGGAGACAGAGCAGAGATGGAGGCAGAGCCCGGGAGGTGGGCAGCTGACCTCAGTCCTACACAAGGCGAGCTTCTGGAGACTGGGACACAAGCACAGCAGGGGGAGTTGAGACTCTGAGGTTTAATGTGTAGTAGCTTGCGATTAACTAGGCTGGTGCCTTGGCTTAACCACTTCTTGTTCTGTTTTAAAATTCTGACCCTCATATTTCTTTCAACACTTTGTAGGATGCAAGAGTTTTTTTCTTCTGATAATAAAGAGGTCACAATGTTTTCTCTTGCCAGTCTTTTCCTCTGGTCTTGTGTGTGTGAACAGCCCAGTTTTGAGTTTACAGTCAGCTCTACTCGTTACCAAGTGACTCAGGGTATGTTTAACCTTATCCGGACCTCAGACTGCTAATCATTTGTAAAATGTTATTTCTCCAAGTGCTCCTTTTTCCCACACCAAGAAAAATTCAAATATTTTCCACATTCTATAATGCATTACCCCCAAAACCTCACAGTGTTCACAAGTCTACACTAAATTGCATTTTATGTGGGATGTAGTTTTAAACTTTATTTAAAATACATTTATATATATATATATATATATATATATATATATATATAATTTTTAAAGCGTTGACTATTACTCAATACTTTAAGAAATACCCTTGTGAATATAAGTTGGGTATTCCTAGCCTGAACTCTTAAAATCCTCTAAAATTCAAAACTGTTATTGTGCCAGAATTCAAAAAGTTTTGGATTTCTGGGCAGTAGATTTCCGATTTCTAGAGTAGGAACATTCAATTGGTAAAGTCTGTGCAAATAGTCCCAAATCTTAAAAATCAATCTCTGAAATTTACACATACACTGGTCATAAGTGTTTTCACCAGAAGACACTCAACCTGCCCTTGTGAAATAAAAAGACACTTGCACAGCATCCTGAGAAAACCAACAAAGTTAGAAATCAGTATGCTGCTTCCCACTTCTTCAGTTAACACTTAACAGAATTCACTTACCTGTGCTTGGCATTATGTGGTTCAGTAACCTGCCTGGCAGCTTTGTGACATGAGCAGAGGCCTGTCAGTTCACAGAGGGGGAGCTGAGCCCAGTGTAACAGCTTTGGCAGACAGCAGGGTAGCGGCAGTGTATGAACCCAGTCCATGCCCCCAACCCACCTCTCGGGACTCTCAATGGAATGTGCCCACCACTGCCTGGTCACCTAGAGAAGAGTGATGCCAGAGTACTGATGGAAGAGAAGATACACAAAATGACATCTGACCCTTCTCCCACATCTAGTGGGGATGGAGGATTAAACTATATAAGCTGATGAAAACATTACAGAAGGAAGTTGTTGTTCACTATATAAACAGAACCAACTCCTTTCTCTCCCAAGGCAAAAGAAGTTGTACCTCGGGCCAGGGATTTAGCTCAGTGGTTCCACCTCATGTCTTGCAAGCGCAAGGGCCTAGATTCGATCCCCCCAGTAACCACATATGATACTGGGCGTGGAGACTCATGCCCAGCAGCAACCAGTATCACATACCACAGTGCTGGGCATGGTGGCTCATGCCTGTAATCCCAGCACTCAGGAGGCAGAGGCAAGAGGATCGCTATGATGTGAGTTTCAGGCTGAGCTTGGGGCCAGCCTGAGCTATGAAGCAAGAACCTATCTCCAAAAAAAAAAAAAGGTGTACCTTGAAGGGGTCTGCAAACAACCTCTCCAGCCCTTCACCCAGTCCTGGCTGCCCTGAGGACCAGCCCTACACTACTACTTATTTTGACTTGTTTAGGTTCTTCTGGCTTCTTAAAGTCGTAGCCAAACATGAACTCATCTAACAGATCAAAAACCTCTATAAGTTTCCTTCATTCAGAAAAACTGGACCTCCAGAGCCCTGGAATGCAAAGGTTGCCCATCTTCCAGGACTGGTTCTGGGCTCTGGCTGAGAACAGTTTTCTCTGGCACAGGGGTGGCAGCATTAATGGTGATCTCCTCCTTCTACTTCTCACCTGCACACTGAAAGGCACAGTTCATCTTCAGGTGTATCGGTGTAACCATGAACACCTCTCTCTTCACCCAGCACCACTCATCTTGCAATAGACTTTTCAATTATTTAAACAGATGTAGCACTAGAAAACTCTCATGTTTAAATTATGCACACAGCTCATGAGGCCTTCCCTATACCCCACCTTTCAGCAGCACTACCAACCACAGTGCTCCTGCCTCCTTCCCCTCACTTTACAGCGAGCCTCAGGGTCCTTTCCACCAGGCAGTCCTCCAGCTACTTCTCATTTGGGTTTGGCATCCAAGATGACACTTTTCAGCTCTTTTTGTTCTACCAAACTGTTAGCTAAAACAAGTTGGGTCCTCTCCACTACTGCTGGAGTGCAAACTATGTGTGTGTAACAGGCAGAATTTCCACTTGTTTTTTCATCCTCAAAAATGGTATCAAAAGTTTTGGAGACATTATTACCAATTAATATGGTGAAAGGCTGGTCAAATTACCCTTTTTAATGTGTGTCCTTTTAATTACCATCCACTTTTACAACTAAAAAAATTCACTCTACGTTCAGTGTTTCTATCAAGACTTTGGCTCTTTTCACCACAGTCCATTAGAATGATAAAAATCCATTTTAACAATTTCAAGTCTGGCCCATGAATCTCACACTTGGGAACCCATCCCATAGGAATTAAGGCATTAGTCTAGACATGTGAACAGGATGCTGATTACATCACCATCTGAGGGGAGCTCAGGAGTGTAGGGAGAAATCTTTAGAGAATACATGAATACCCATCACTTAGTTGGGGTTCAGTTTGATATGAGAAATGACTACATAAAAGTCAAAAGCATGGAATATCATTCTACTGTTGGCTAGGAAAAGCAAGACACAAAATGGCAGGCACAGAATGAGTCCATGTTTTATGATGCAAAATGACTAACAATGAAAAAATCTAAAAAACTCTATTTAGTTCATTTTGATATTCTTACCATAAATGACTGGCTTAGCAACCCAGCTTGAGGACAAAGTTCTCCAAGGTAGAGAGGCCTGCACCCCAGCTGTCCAAGGTGTGCTTTCTGCCTCTTGACTGCAGATGGTGCTTTCCCTCTGTGTCCTCACATGGCAAGAACAGCCATGTCCTCTTGGAAGCTTTTCTATAAGGTCACAGACTCGTCATGAAGTTCCTGCTGCCATGAGCTAATCACATAACAGTGAGGGTTTCAACTTAATGATTTTAGGAAGGCACACTCCGATCAGAGCAAATGCTAAATATATAAGGGGGGTGGATACGGAAATGTATCAAAACCTATATCACATATGATATGCATCTTTTAATATACTGTAAACACAAAAATGTCTCACGGGAGAGTCTGAAGTGAGTCAGAGTAGAGGGTTTGAGGGTAGAATTGAGGCAAATGTGGAGGAAATGATAATCCTGAAGACGATCATTGAAACAATGCATTACTGTTAATAACAATACAGAAAAATAACAGCATTGGCCTCCTTAGGGCCTAAGCACTCCTCCCCTAAGTCATTAATCCTCATGACTGAGAAGGTAGTTACTACTGTGACTCTCACTTTAGAGCACAGATACTAAGGGTCATGGCACAAGGGTACTCACAAGCAGAGCCAATCAACCCTAATTCAAGAATTATTTCCATATCTGTAGCTGTCAAACTTATAAGGTTAAACTAGAAAAACAGCTAAACAAAAATTTAATTTATGAATTTACCTACTGATAAATGCTGAGAAATCTAGCTCAGAAAGTAGATCCAGGAGTTGTGGTCAGAACCCGTTTCGCTGTACCACAGCTCCGACCCATCGGGCCAGGAGTGAAGACCCAACAGCACGTGGGGACAGAGGGCCCTGGTACAGGTGGAAGCCGTAATAGCCTGCGAGACCCCCAGCTGAAGAGAATTCTCACCCTGGAACCAATCAGTGGTGCAGAGCAGGCACTGTTCTGGAAGTGGAGAGAGGGCCTGAGGGAAAGGACACAATTGTCCTTCTGTGAGGACGGGCACTTGCTATGTGCTGCTGGCCTTTGACCTACACTGCCTGGAAGACAGCTGACATTCACTAAATATTTCTTATTAAATAAAATCTAAGTGCCTAGTAAACTGTGTGTTGCTGATACTCAAACTGGAAGATTCTTGTTGAACAAAAATGAAAAGCAGAAAACAACGCATCCCTAAGGGCCCTGTGGTTTATGTAAAGTTAACATTAGCAAGAACAACAACAAAAGCAGCATTATCTACCACATATTAAGCCCCAATTAAAAGGCCTCGCCCTACTAACATTTTTTTTTTTTTTTTCAGATTTTTTGAGACAGGGTCTCGCTTTGTGGTTCAGGCTGGCCCTGAGCTCAGCCTCAAACTCACATTTTAACAATCCTCCTGCCTCTGCCTCCTGAGTGCTGGGATTACAGGCGTGAGCCACCACACCCGGCACTGTGGTATGTGGTACTGATTGCTGCTGGGCGTGAGTCTCCACACCCAGTATTGTATATGGTTAACTGGGGATGGAACCCCGGTCCTTGCGCTTCCACTGAGCTAAATCCCCAGCCCCCTACTGACATTTTTTTTTTTTCAGTTATCAAAATTTTCTTTTTTTTTAAAATTATCTTTATTGGTACATTAAATATACACATCATGATTGCACTCCATAATGGGGATTTGTACCAGTATAAGACACAACTTAATTCTCATTTTTTCCCATAGCCCCACCCACCCTACCACCCCCCCATATATATAAAATTTGTTTCCTACTGACATTTTTAAGGACACATCTCATGTGAATCTCACAGTACAGGAAATAAAACAGAAGAATGGAAAACACATGGTGATGTTCCCAAGCAACAGATGAGGAAACTGAGGCTCACGGTAGCTAATAACCCAGCTCAAGGAATTTGGGCTCGAAGGAAGCTGCTGGGCCACAGAGGAGGGGCCAGCCCTTCTCTCTGCACTCCATCCTTATCCCTAAAGTAGATGAAGGTAAACCCAAAAGCCCAGCTAAGTAGATTTGTAACATGATTTGTGCTTCTCTTTTAAGCACCTGTACTGACACGGAGGCTGTCCACAGCTCCCCCATCCATACCACCTTACCTTCTAGCAGACAAGGTGGCAAGCAGCAAGAGGATATTTGACAGATGTGTTAATGCAGGAGGATATCTCAGCTTCCGCCCTCACCGGACCACAACATGACAGTTACAGAATTCAAACCCATCTGTATCCCCCAATGAATCCCACATAATTCAGCAGACATTCATTACAATGCCATAATGATATCACACAGCCATAAATACATAGGCTCAGAGTTGAACAAGACATTCATATTTAAACATAGCTCAAAATAATTTCAATTCTGGCAATTTTCAATCACTCATCATATTACTTTTCCATGGATGCTTAACATGATAAAATACAGTAGGAAACCAAGAATAAAGTGGTGTGTGTGTCATGGTTTCTACTTTAGCATGAAAAGGATTTGGGGAGTATCAAGTTAAATCTGATAAATATTTTGTTTGAGGAAAGGTAACTTAATAATAGATGAGCAGCTCCTTGATATGTCAATTTCAGAAGAATCATTCATGCTACTGTAAATGCAACACATGATTTTAATATTCTGAGATAGCTGCCTCATACTGGAAGGATGGCTGTCCTGATTTAATAAATAAGAAATGCATGCAAGATTATTTTTGTAAAACTTTTAAAATTATGTAAAACAGGTAAAGAATGCAATTAAATTAAAATCACTTTAAATTCAGAAGAGGAAAAAGGATCTCCTGGGAACCAGACCCATGTACCAGGACACAGCAAGAGGCAACTCAAGGAGGACACTGATAATGACAGCGTTAATGGTGATCTTCTCCTTCTCCCTCTCACCTGCACACTGAAAGGCATGGTTCATCTTCAAGTGCATCGGTGTAGCCATGAACACCTCTCTCTTCGCCCAGCATCACTCATTTTGCAATGGACTTTTCAATTATTTAAGCTAGACGTAGCACTGAAAACTCTCATGTTTAAATTATGCTAAATAGTATTCTTTCCACTGGTCTTGTGCAGGTGTGAAAATATATATTCTGCAGGCTGCAGGAAAGGCGCAAAGGAATACGAGTTGATGGTAGATGTGCAAAATGAGACATCCATGTCTGGGGAGCAAGAGTGGAGGGACAAGTACAAGATGCTCTGAATGTTCCAATGTGTTAACAAAAGGAAGCTGAGCATGCAACATGTCTCGAATGTCCAAGATCTCTCCAAATGTCTAGTCATGAGAATTTAAAAGGGAAAGTATGCAACTGCATGACTCGTGGAATATCTATGCATGCAATATTGTGCAGCTTTTATAAGAAATGAATTATGGGCCAGGGATATAGCTCAGTGGTTTCGGCGCCTGTCTTGCAAGCACAAGGGCCTGGGTTTGATCCCCAGTAACATATACATAACAATACTGGGCATGGAGATTCATACCCAGCAGCAATCAGTACCACATACTACAGTGCCGGGCGTGGTGGCTCACGCCTGTAATCTCAGCACTCGGGAGGCAGAGGCAGGAGGATTGCTGTGATGTGAGTTTGAGGCTGAGCTCAGGGCCAGCCTCAATTACAAAGTGAGACCCTGTCTCAAAAAAAACCTAAAAAAGGAATGAGTTAGCTCTGCATCTGCTAACCTGAACTTGAAGGAAAGTCCCCAAAACGGTGCTCAAGGTGCTAAGCAAGTGAGCAGTGCTGTGTACGTGCCAAGCAACAGGGTAGCTTTCACATAGGTGTAACAGAGCACTGGTCAGGATGCCCTGCTGTGGACAACAGAGGTCTAAGAGGGGTGGCAAGGGACCACAGCTGGCTGGTCACTGGGCAATGGGGACAGAGAGTCTGGGACTGAGGAAAGGAAGATGCGTGCTGGGAATTTGGTTACTGCTGTCCCTTTGCATGGGTTCAAGGTTGGGATGAGCATTGCCACACTTAATCTGTGGGAGAACTTGAATAAATGAGAAGAAGAAGGGAAAGGGAAAGGACAGAAAGGAAAAGAATGCAGGAGGATGGAAGAGGAGAAGAGAGGAGAGGAAAGTGAAGGAAAGGAAAGAGATAACAAGGCATCAAAACACACACACAAACATGCACTCACAGCACACACACACACACACACACACACACACACACACACACACACACACACACACACACTCAACCACTTTCTTGCCTGCTAAAGACAGTTCACCACCACAAATCCTTCAACTTTTCCAGGTGACCTTTAAAAAATAAAAATAAAAAGATTGAACGTGCTGACTTGCTTGAAGGGGACCTTCACCCACTGCACGGCCACCTCTACAACAGAGCCTGGCACGAGTAAATGCTGAGCATGCAGGCGCAGAGCCCATGCGGCTGGCAGGTGCGAAGGCAGGTGCAGGAGGGAGCACACAGGGAGCGAGCAGGCGGCAGCACTGATGGAGTTTTCCATTCACCCAGGTGCAGGCATGGTCTGGTCTGGGGGTGGAGGGCAGAGCCTGCCTAGTTCTGTGTGGTCCCCAAGGAAGTCCTGCTGATCCGAGTGTGGCCCGCCCCTCCCTGGGCACTTCCAGTGCAATGACGAGCACACGGAGAAGCTTTCAACAATGAACATGAAGAAGAGGGGGAAGCTCATCTTAGCACCACTTTCAAGTGAAAAACTAATGCCATCTAACTACATAAGTGCTGGCTAAGGCCCTCCTATGAGCTTCCTGCAAATGCTGAAATTATAAACTGACCTCGCACATGCTCTGAGACTTTCCCCTTCTAATTATAGAAGTGACAGATTCACTTCAGAAAATGATCAGTGAGAGAAAACTATTTTTCAAGATGACAAATAAAAGGACCTGCAATTCCCTGAATGCGGATTATGGTCACCTTGTTCATGCTCTGTCCCCAGCCTCGGCTGGAGAAGTGGAGCATGAGAGTCATGCAGTAGTGGTTTCCAGGGAAGGAGGCGGGCAGCCTGCGGAGAGTGACGTACCTTAGGTGCATCCATTATCTGTGCCTGCATTTCTGCACAACAGGAAAGTGCCCTCTACACACTCTTCCTCAAAACTACCCATTCTGCTTAGTAATCTGTATCAAGCACTTCACCAATGTTAAATGCATTTTACAAAGCACTCCTCCCTTCCCCAACCCATCTGGCCCTGGGATGGGCAGTGATCTGGGCAGCCCTTGCCTGGCCTAGACAGCCATCACCAGCACCCAGGGCCAGGGAGGGAGAGGGACAGCGTCTCCTCCAAATACACCACCATGGCCCTAAGTAGGTTAGGGTCACTGCAACATTGAGGTTCTCCATTTTTCTACACTGCTTCGTCTCACACACATAATGCTATAAATACTATGCACACAGAGGTATTCCTGCACTGCACACCTATATGCCTGTCAAGCAAACTCACAGTGCAAATCTGCCAAGAAGAAAATTTTCATGGATTTAGTAGTGAACTCACATGCTGTTTTCAGTTGTACACAGGCACACAGACACACACACTCCACTACAGCTGTTGCACATAATTAATGTGCTAATTATACATAATTATCTAATTACAAAAGGAGGGAGTCAAAGCAAGTGCAATAGTAAAGATGTTAAAATGTACTCTGTTCGGAGTGTTCTACAACATGGCCTATTTTGCTATATCAGAAAGTCATTTTCTTTTTCTCCTTGCTATCTGAGAGCTCAATACAATCACTCTAAATGTGTTAGGGACATTACAGGTTGGATTATTTCAAGTCATTCTATTAACAGGTTTCTTAAAAAATACTACATGGAAAGAAATGTGTCACTCGGATTTTCTTTCCAGCACTGTGTGAACCAGGACTTGTCATTGACTTGTGTGAGCAAAGGGAGTTTCTCAGTGGCTGTTCTTGTGGTCCATCACACAAGATGGTAAAGGGAGTGGAGAAAGGAGGAACAAGATGGCAGTGTAGACAACATAAATTTAGAAAACATTCTTTTTCTATCTTCTGGGTATTCCTTAAAAGGCCAGTGACAAATATAAAATAAAAATATAGTTAGAAAACATGGTCATTCTTTCCGCTTCTAGTGAAACACAAGATACCCTGACCCATGAAGGTTGATAAGTTCAGCATTTCTGAAATACTTTGGACCACAGAATCCTTTATCCCAGCTTTGTGCATCTACACATATTCATGGGACTCCTAACGATTTGAGGCCATCCTGCTGTTTTACCTCGTCCTCTGGATCATGGATTTATCATAAATGAAGCTTTTCCACTGAGCAAAGGTCATTGCCCAACAGAAAACACCTCAGGATAAGATACTGAGATGCTACAGCAGAACTCATCCCTGGGTGAGACTCGAGGAGGGTCGTTTCCTTGACTACATTTCCACCAGCCGCTGGAAGCCGCACCCCAATGCTTACTTCCTCTGACCAAATAATTCAATCTTGTTTCAAATGTCACTTGCCATACTTCTTGAGAACTTAAAGCTGCCCTGGATTCATTCCACACCTAAAAAGAACAGCCCCCCCTCTGATTTAGAAGGTGCACATTCATATGTGTGAGGTATAAAATATTTTGATAATTTGTCAGTTCATATCCTATCTGCTTCCAAACGTGATTCAAAGCTTTTTTAATGCTATCATCAAAATTCAATGGGCCATGACAAACGGAGGGAATGAAAACACAAACCAGTTGGAACCTCCAAAGGAATATGTTCATTACTTTTACTATTTAACTTTAACTTTTAATCTTAGGCCATAAAAACTGTCCTAATAAAAGATCCATAAATATCTCCTGAATGTGCAAAGGAGCGGCTTTGATGACCCCAGAGCATATGCCGGCTTTTTCTAATGATGGGCCCTGTCCCTGGGACTGCCTGAGAGAGACGAGAGATGAGGACACGGGCTCCTCCTCATCAGTGATTCCAAGAACAGAGCCCACCCAGAAGTGAAGGGTTGGCTCTGCTTCTAGCCTCAAATTTCATTTCAAAGGAAAGAAGTAATAACCTTCTATTATTTAGAAGCCAACCTAGCAGACTTTGGCATCGTGAGGACAAGCATTTGTGGAAAAAAAAAATTATACACCACATATACATAAGTGAAAGGTACCCGGGACAGTGGTGCCACCAAGATCTCAATTAGAAACCGCTACTTGTCCGGTTTCACTCTGTACACAGGGGACACTTGATTTATATTCGATAAATGAATGAATGAATGCACTCTGTTCAAAGACTGCTTTTTAAAATTCTGTTTCTAATCATGCAATGATTTCTAAGTAAATATAATTAATTGTTAAATAATTTGAAATTATAAAATGGGTTTTCTTGAACATGTTTAATCGCACTGAACACATTTTTAAAATTAGAAACACTCAAAACTCAATATTATTTTGCCTCTAACTTCTTCTAAATTAAATTCTGAAAACAAATATACTTTTAAAATTGTATTATCATAGTGCATTTCTGCATGAACAATACACAAATATAATGGCTTTTATAATGTGATGCATAAATGCAAGTTTACAGGAACTAGCAATTTATAATATTAAATATTGAGGTGTTTTTTTTTTTCCTTCACTTACCTATCTTTTTCCTTTTCTGGACATACACTATTCTATGGGGAAAAAAAAACCACAGGACCTTATTCTTGATTACTCTATCTATGATATCATTATATCTCTAGCTATCTGAAATTAGATGCAAGTACCATTTCTAAGTTTAGAATTTTGGACAGAATACTCCGTGTTTCAAGCCAGTGTTTCTAAACCTCTTTATTTCTGATGCCCAGCAAGTCTTACGCAAGTTCTTTTCATATGTAAAGTGGAGCCTTGTGATCCTATCTTATGCACTCAGTGGAGAAGAATGCATAAAGAGAAGGAGCTGGGTGTGTTAGCACTAAACAGATAATCTGTCATAAACAGCATGTTGTGTTTAATATTCAGATCAAGACGTCTCCGTCTCATTCTAGCAGACCCTTCTGACAAAAGCCATCCCACGGCTGCCAGGAGTATCGAGTCTAGCTGAGGACAAATTTCAAGATGAACCTGAAATCAATTTGCCATCAAATTTTCATGCCTCTCTCAGACTATCTGTGGCATTTTAATTACAAGCACCCTAGGCGGGGGGTGCTACAGATATTGACACTTAGCTCCTACAATAAACTTTATTGGCAACCTCTGTCTGAATGCAGCACTCAACTAGAATAACAAGAAATATATGAGGATATGTAAGCAGGGAGGTGCTACAATCACTCTGAAATCATTTTGTTCAGAGTACCTGGGTATTTCATGTATGCAACAGGCCTGGGAGACAGAACACATGATTCTCAGAAGCACAAATGACCTTTGAATTATGGCATTGTCTTAGAGATCTCCAAAGTCCTAGGGTCCTTTCCCACGAGACAACAAAGTGCTATCTTGCTTCATTCTGGGTTTTGCTTGCCATGTTTCAGCACTCTCAATAGATTTCAAATCCTTTTCAAAGGACAGGGTGTCAGCACAGAGGATATCACTGTAAACTTCACGTCACAGGCTTGCAAACAGAATGATCACTGATTGTATTTGGAGCCAATGTATGGAGGGGAAGGGAAGGTAACTAATTGCCTTGGCATTGATGACAGCTGTCCTCTGTGTTTTTCTGGGGTTTGTGCAGCCTGTTGGAAGGGCTGTCACTATCAGGAGGAAAGGAGAACCTGTAATTTGTTAGCCATAAAAGATTTTTATTATCTGAAAAGTTACACTCGAAAGCAGTACAGACCTGTACCCTAAGCATTCCAGAATGCCAGGCAGGTTTGGGATCAGACACGGTGGAGCTAGCACATGTTATCTTCCTCTCTCCAGTGGTAGCATCAGATAGAAATAATGTATACCATCAAGGGCCACCATCTTCGTGGTTTGGGAGCTTTGTGCCAGGCACTGAGAGGACATATTGTAGATGTTAACAGTTCTCAAGTAAGTTAAGCCAGTAGGTGACTGAAGGAACTTCTGTATTCTACAGCCAAGTGTAGAGTAATATCCCTGAGTTACACCCCTGCAAATCTAGTATTCTGCTACAGGTTTAACTACTGGTTCTCTAAAAATGGGTTATGTACATAAACATGGAAACATGCATCTTATATATTTCACTGGTATAAAGATTGTATCATACATACTTTACAAATTAAAAATGCAATTTTTATTATAAACTACTTAGAGCCAACTGATTTTCCCTGAATGCTTCTCTGACTGGTACCAAACTTTTGTATCCACAGCTAAGTTATGATTATAGCTGACAAGCAAGTATGGCCCCAAGTATTGTGTAAACTTAAGTTCATCAAGGAAAATGACAGTGAAATCATGAAGACAGATATATGTTGGTACCTCATTCATTCATCAATGGCACAAACATCTCTCGCAAAATGAAAAATTTGTTTTTTAAAGCATGGAACTAAATAACTCCTTATTTTAATTCAATTATTTATACTGTTCATAATGTGATGGATGCAAGAACAATATTCTTCAATTTAATCTACATTATGAATATTATAATCAGTTTCCAAGTCAAGAAAACATAAAATAGTCAAGCAAAAAACTCCCCCCCAAACAACCAAGCCCTGACTGGTGGTTTTGCCAACTACTCTAGTGTACCTCTTCTGTTGTGCCTGTTTTCGAGATACCAAGGCGACTACTTATGAATGCAGAGATCTGAAGTTTGGTGCAGTTGCTTTCAGTCTGCAGTGTTTCTAACCCTGGACACAGGTGATCCAGACAACCCTCTAGAGTGGAGGTGACAGCTAAATGTGCCGAAATGGCTAGGAAGTGTCAAGCTTGCAGTAGTAACTGAATAGCTTTGGTACAGCCAACTGCCAGGTCGGTGTGAAAGAATCTACCCTGCATACTGGATACAGAGTGTATGCACACACACACATGCACACGCAAACACACACACACGAATGCACACACACACTAGTTAACAGAAGATCCTGCTGGCAAAACTCCCTCCTTATTTTCCTAGAGAGGGAAAAGCTTTTGAACACTGCCAGCTGATCTATGCTCCAGACTTAACAGTGAAAGATAATTAAATATCTGTGTTCCTGAAAAGAGTTAGTGGGCTTGACAAACACAAAGGAGACAGGAAGCAGTGTTCAGCCTTCTGACTCCGGGCAGGAGTGCGGGCAGCCCAGCCCTGCCGTAACCTCTGCATCTCTGCACACAAATCTGCAGCCCGCGCCGGCGGCAAGCCCCCTGCTCTGCTCTCCACCTCCTGCGCCAGATCACTGGTTTTTCTTCTTCAGCTTGGGAATGCGGGGCATAGTCAGCTTTCAATTTCGTACAGGAGATGAGCAGCACTATTCCGCTCTGTATTATTTGCTTGCATTTGTGAGGCAAGAAAGAGAGGGAAGAAAGGTATCACAGGAGCTGGGTGTGAATTCTAGAAAAGAGACATCCTGGAAGTAAAGTAAAGACTACTCTGCAGAGCAATCAGCAGCACCCTAAGGTTCCATGTTCTTTTTCCTTAGTCTAAACAGATGTGAGTCAGAGGTGCTTCCACACCTTATTAATCAAGATGGACACTGAGAACTGCTCCCCCTCCAGGCTATGTCTGCACAGGCTTAGGCGGCAAGACTGCTTCCTCCCCCTTGTCACTGTGCAGCTGGGTCCTGGACAGTTAGGTGCCGAGAGCAAAGAGCGCAGCGCGGCTCCGGTGAGAGCCAGGACTAAGACGTTTCTCCAAGATGCCAAGCGTGGGTCAGTCTGCAAGACACTGAGGAGTGCTGCTGTCTCATGACATGTGGGGGTGCATCTGCCTGTGCTTCCCAAACATAAAAACATTGACTGCTCCTTATGGACTGACTATGCTAGAAGTACTCCAAAGAATTTCCTGGAAATGC